>APFE030515839.1:116677-170668 GCA_000404065.3 Pinus taeda
ATTTTCAGTTTCCTTAATTGTAGCACAACTTACTATTTTTAGCAGTTTTTCGGGTCCTGAACTTCCGGAGCCGTTTGAGGCCCTAAACGACGTTTTTTGGGGAATTTGGGCAACATGGGTTCCTGGACCGATGTTGCCCGTTCCAACAGTGGTAGTTCTCGGATAGATCTTTCTAACGGGCTATCATACGCGTCAAACGGAGATCGTATGCCAAAGTTACGACCCCGGGAAATTGATGTACCAATTTACCCAAAACGGGGCCCACAATTTGGCGTTTCATCTTCTAAGGGTCGGTTTTGGAATGTGAAGGGTTTTCCCATTGTTTCTCAATAATAAATAGGCCTTCGAGCCTCATTGTAACACAAGTTCGGAACAGTTCAGAGACATGTAGCCCGCACATCTCTTCCTCAGAATACAGCTACATCGTCCTAAGCTGGTTTATTTCCAATCCTGGTTGTAAGCATATTCGTTTAGTATTTTCCATTAATTAAAGGAGTGTTATTTCGCTGCAATCTCTTTATTTTTATGATTATACAATCTCTGTATTTTAATGGTTAATCTCTGTATATAATTGCGTATCCTCTTTAATCTGGATCAGGTGGTATCAGAAGCGGTCTGGCTTTTTCCTAGTTTTTCTTTGCATGTCCCGAGAAGGTCAGGATATAAGGAGTTAGGGCTTGAAACTGGTCGACCTTTGCAAGAACCAAGCCTCGCTAAATCCTGACAGCCTCCATGGCGATAGAAAAGGAAAGAACGAGGGGCGGAGATCCTCATCAAAACTTGCTCGGAAGCACTCGAGCGGCAAAGGAAACGTGAATGATGGATAGCCTTTTGCGCAGATCCGTTAGCGGCTTACCTAGAGGTGACCGAATTCGGCTTCCAGCAGCTACTCTGGAAACGCCACGCCTTTTAAGGTACAAGTTAATTTTGAAATCCCCATCTTCGAGGGTAAAATAGACGCAGATGCCGTAGATAAATGGTTAAATCTGCTAGATGGGTTTTTCTCTGTTCATGAATTTTCAAGTCGGGAAAAGATTGTTTTCGCTCTTCTCAAAGCAGCCCCCCACGTCAAGGACTGGTGGGAAACCTACTGCGAGCAGAAGGATGAAAGCACAGGTTCACTATTTTCAGTCGCACCCACTTGGGATTCATTCCGGGATGCCATCAAGGAGCAGTACTACCCTGTCAAAAGCTATGAGGACAAATACATCAGATGGACCACGCTGCGGCAAGGACGAGACCAAGATGTGCCGGAGTTCACAAACATTTTTCATACCCTTCGCACACAGTTGGGTATCAAAGATTCTGAGCTGCATCTGGTACTCAAATACCGCGGCTGCCTGCACAAATACATCCAGGAAGAGACGGAGTTCTTGAACATCTCCTCACTCGGCACAGCATACTGATACGCTGTCAAAATCGAGCAAAAGTTCAAACAGAAGAAGCGAGACTTTGGATCTGCATATCCGAAGCCCAAAGGACAAAGCCAAGGTGGGGTGACCCAAGACAACCCGTCGAAGCCACAAGAAAAGAACAACATCACGAAGCCGAAGAAGGACACAGGAAAGTGGTGTGAGTTCCACAATAGTCCCGCTCATAACACAAGTGAGTGTTGGACCAAGCAGTCATTGGTGGCCGAGTTGAAGGCTTCCGAATCAGATATATGTTCTGACCCTGAGCCAGAACCCGACAAGGGGAATGGCAAAGGGAAGCAGATCATTGATGTGGATCCCAGCGCCACTATTGCCACTGCCAAGATCCAGAAGAATGAGCCCGAAGAGCCAGAGAAGGGGGAACGTCTTTTCCACTCACAGATGTGGGTGAAGGGTTCGCCGTTGCAATTCATTGTCGACAGTGGCAGCCAAAAGAACCTTATTTCAACAGAGGTCGTGAAGCGGTTGGGCCTACCGACTACACCACACCCGCAACCGTACAATATCGGGTGGCTTCATGAAGGATGAGATCTCAAAGTTGCCAGCAGTGCCGCCTTCCCTACAGCATCGAACCATTCACAGACGAGTTATTGTGTGATGTTACACCTCTGGATGTTTGTGATGTATTATTAGGCCAGCCATACTTGTGGAGGCGACATGCTGTGTATGAGTCAAGGCCTCGTGCTGTCATTATTTCCTTGAATAATTCATTATACAGGATACCAGAGGTAGCCCCACCTACCGCCACATCTTTGATCACTGCTAAGAAAGGCAGCAAGCTCATATCACAGACCAGAAAATTCATCTGTATGGTTCACTCCCAAAGTAAGGGGAAGATCGTTGCTACATCCATGACCCCCGCAAAGGGTTCCTCCACGCAGCAGCAGAAGCAGAAGGATACAGTCATGACAGAACACAGAAACAACTTCTCCTCACCCACAGGGGTACCACACAAGTTTCAGGTGGGCAACAAAGTCTGGTTGCATCGACGGAAAGAACGCCTTACCAGAACCCATCAGAAACTCAGACCACTCCGACATGGTCCTTACACCAGTACCAAGGCTACGGGAAACACTGCTTCGAAGCACAGCATTCCTCCATTCCTTCACCTGCACCGAGGGTTCAATATGGATCGTCGTCGACCATGCTTCCCACCATTACTGGACACATCAGAGATTGCAGGACAAGTTCAGCAGATGGAGGAACTCAACGCAATGGGGACCATTGCTTCCTAAGGGGGGAGGAATGATCCAGGTGGATGTTGGTGGCCACCCACCTATCCCACTTGGACCCCCACAATTGTCTCTTTCAGCAATTTCAGTTTCCTTAATTGTAGCACAACTTACTATTTTTAGCAGTTTTTCGGGTCCTGAACTTCCGGAGCCGTTTTGAGGCCCTAAACGACGTTTTTTGGGGAATCCAGAGGCAACATGGGTCCATGGAATGGACCGATGTTGCCCGTTCCCAACAATGGTAGTTCTCGGATAGATCTTTCTAACGAGCTATCATACGCGTCAAACGGAGATCGTATGCCAAAGTTACGACCCCGGGAAATTGATGTACCAATTTACCCAAAACGAGGCCCACAATTTGTTGTTTCATCTTCTAGGGTTAGGTTTTGGAATGTGAAGGGTTTTCCAATGTTTCTCAACAATAAATAGGCCTTCGAGCCTCATTGTAAGACAGTTCGGAACAGTTCAGAGGCATGTAGCCGCACATCTCTTCTCAGAGATAAGCTACCATCGCCCTAGCTGCTTTATTTCTAATTCTGGTTGTAAGCATATTTCTGTATTTTCCATTAATGAAATGAAGCATTATTTCCACTGCATCTTTGTGTATATGGTTATCTCTGTATTTTATTGCGTTCCTGTTTAAATCTGGATCACCCAGATGATCTTTCCAGCCTTTGGAAACTAAAACAACCTCTCTTAGGCAACTCGCATTGGGGTTTACAGTTGCTCGCATTAGCTTTTGAGGCCACTTCTGCAGATAATTCAGCCTCCTTCCTACCGCCAATCTGACACTAGAGAAACGCTAGAAAGCCTCTAGAAATCTCTTCCTCAAATTATTTGTTTCTCCCTCTCTCTCTCTCTGATGCTCAATATTTGGCTCAATTTGTGCCCTTGCTGAATCACTGCACTAGGTGGCTCAATTTTCCTTAGCTCTTGTTCTCCCTCTTGTGTCTATCTCCATCTCATCGACTTGCTCTTATAATCTCTCATTGGAGCATCAACGACCAATATCTAATCATGATCGATGGCTAAGATCATCTTAGATTTGATCCAAGTCATTTTCTGAATGTCTCTAGAGCATAAGTCAATCTCCTCAATTAGTTCACTTTAATTAACCAATTTTCCTGATTTAGACTTAGGAAATAATTGAATGGTGGCTAATTAATTTAATCAAGGTGTTTCACAAGCCTGTCTCGTGAAACCTTTTCTGGGTTTTGGAGATCTCATGTTTCTTAGCCTCTTGAACATAAATCAAGACTAGGACACCTATCTAATGCTACCATATCATCTAGAAACTAATACATCCTCAATTCATACTTCATAATTTCCATTGTACCCCTTCACTCCATTTCATCCATAAAATCTCTCCCCTTTCATGTTTGACTTATCAAAAATCATAAAAATTTCTAAATGAAGAAAAACCTAAGTTATTAAAAACAAAAGACTAAGAGATAGAGAGAAAATAAAAATAAAAGCAAAAATTCACCACCGCTAATCCCATGGTTGTCTATGAATATCTAAAGAAAAAAGGACTTGTTCAATGAAACAAACACTTAAATAAAAAGGCAAAGGAGTAGTAAGAAATAATGACAAGGAAAGGGAACTCAATGTTAAGCTCCCTCTTTAAAGAATTATATCCACAAAATGTCTCGCTATTGAAAGTTAAAAAAAAAAAAAAAAAAAAAAAAAAAAAAAAAAAAGACTCCTGCATCATTACTTGAATTTTAGGGTCATCACATCAAGTTTACTCCTTCCCCTTCCATGATTTTCCAACACATTACCTATATTTTACATAGGAACTTGGAAAACACAATTTGTCATAGGGCTTGACACATGTATAAGGGTTAATTAATGTTCCTCCATGGTAAAACTTAGGAAAATTATAAAACTAACCTTTGTTATGTTGTGTTTAAAGAAATCACTAAGGGTATACCACCCAAAGACACAATAGGGAGTTGGACTCATCACTCCAAGTGAGCACCTTGTATTGGGATCTACGTACCATGCATTGGGATTCACGACACTACATTGGGATCCATGTACCATGGTTAGGACATGTGACATTGCATTGGGATCCATGTACCTATATTTGACCATATCTATTAACATTGGGCTCTATGCCATTTTCTTGGGAATTTTTACATTGCGTTAGACTTCATGGAAATACACTGGGTTATGGCAATGATGTGACATTATCACATATGCCACATGGATCACTATAAGAGGGACCCCTTACCTAATTAGATGGATTGCTCTTAGTTGGATGGATTTATCACACATTGGCACAATTATTGCCCCTTGGACCACATGTGGGGGTTTGTTAAGGGATTTGAGTATTCCTAGTAGGTTGATACATAAGGACATGGGTTGTTATGACAGTTACATATGACATGGTATTTGACGACTTCCATTTGACTAAGGAACACCTTGCTTAAGGAGCCACATGTGCCACACAGCATTGGATTCTTCACGTGACATCCCAAATATGTGGGGATGATATCACACTTCTAGAGGTAGTTATTTCAAATTGTTGTAGGTCTAGGAGGGTCTTTTGTGCCCACATGATGTATTTTTTCTATTATTTTGACTTTCTCTAGTTGTTTTTTCCCATAGTTTGAGCTAAATCACATGCATAACACCATGTATTGAGGAGGCTCTTCATCTATACATGGAGGAGACCTCTCTCATTTTTATTTATTAGAGATCAATAAGAAAACTTGCCTGAAGAGTTATTTTGGATCTATCTCTTTTTTCTAAGTGTTTGTTTAGATAATTTTCAAGGATAGGCTACTTTCTTTTCTAGAGAATAGGGCTACATCAAGACCAAATAAGGGTACCATGCTCCACTTTGAAGGGAATTTCATGATATAGATATTTTTGGTTTTACCCTTTGACCATCGAATATTTTCACCTTTGCATTGAATAAGATGTATTAGGTATCTTCCCTCTTTCCTTGGACATCCTTTAAGCTCATCTTCTTTGCACTTTGAGAGGTTTCCCATAGAACCAATCTCCCCATCCATCCTTCATAAGAACCTATAAGCCCTAGATAATGCTTCAAGGCAATCCTTTGGGTGCCATCAACATTATCTTATCATAAGCTCAAATCTTCACTTGTATCTCTGCATAGTGATTCCATAGCTCCTAAGGTGTTTACCTATCACCTATAATAAACTAAGAACCCCAAATTTTTCTTCACCTTTCCTTATTTTTTGGTTATGTTTGCACAATCCAGGGTTTAATTGCTCAATTTTGGATCTAGGTTGCTAGATCTACATGCTTTCATGTCATATCACATTATAGATCTTGCTAAGACTAATTGATTTTCTCATGATAAATCTTTATAATTATCCTATGTTATGGTGGATCATGCTTAACATGCTTACCATGTGGATATAATCATAACAATAATTATGCTCCAAAGTGTATAATTTCAAGCATATCATTGGGGTTGTATTGATGCTTGTATGTTAATTATTATTTGAGGGTTTATCATGCAATTTGTAACAGCCCTAGTGAAACTTCCATGTAATAAAAGTTAATAAAGGCAAAATAATAACCACGGGTATGGGGCACTTATTCCAAGCTGAATGTTGGGAAAGACATCCTAGTGTGGGTGTTCATTTGGTTTATTACGGCTAAGGAAATTGGCAAAGGCAAAGGCAAAGACTTTGGAAATGCATGAGACATTAATTGACATTTTATTTATGAAAATATTGGAAATTAGGAGAAAAGGAAGGTGAAAGGTCACATATTGCATGTGAGGAGGAAAATAATGTAACCTTTTGTCAGTTTAGTTTTGGAGCTCTCTCTCCCTCTATTCTCTCTCTCACACACTCTTGGACACTTAGATTTTTCTTGGAGCACTTCAGCATTGGATCAAGAAGGCAAAGGAAAGCAAGGAAGAGCAAGATCAAGTGGCTACAGTGGGATTATTTGAAGGCATCAAGTTGCATGTATGATTTCCTTGCTAGATTTAGCATGCATGGCTATGCATGCTTGTTCTTGGTTCTCTTATTGTCATTGACATGGGTTTTGCCAAGTGTGACAAAGTTCTTCAACCTTGCCTTGCCATTTCCGGATGGCCATGGTTTGATGGGTTCTCATGTTTTTGGTTGAGTTGGATTGTCGGATGGATTTGAAATAGAGTGAGGTGGTCTCTGAAAGAAAGAACACATGGCCTAGTGACACCTAAACCCAACAGTGGGATGCGGTAAAGTTGGATTTTTGTTACCTTGGTGGGCCTAGGAATCCTCGACCAGTGTATGGTAGGATATATGTTAAATCCTAGAGGTGTTTACTCTCCATCAGGCCTAAGAATCCTTGGCTAGTGATTGGCAGGATATATAGTAAAGCCTAGAGGGTGGAGTCTCTGTTAGGGCCTAGTGATCTGGTGTGGATTATGGTACATCTTGGTTCTATTGATGAGGGTGAGGTGGTGTAGCCTTGGGAATCCCTAGTTGAGTTCTGGTTATGATTCCCACATTCATGCTTGGAATATGGCATGAGGGTGATTGGCTGAAATAAAATTTTGGTTCAGCCAATGTATGGTCGGGTGGTTCGTGGAAGTCCCAAACCTGGTTGGCTTTTCCATTCATTAATAAGAGTTCCTTATCCTTGGTATTTCATGTGTAAATGTACTGGTTTATATGTGGATTTTATGGTTGTTATATCCTTATTATTTTTATTGTTTATATGTTGGGTATGAGTATGTTTTATGATAGTGATGATGTATGGATCCCATCATGTTTTAATCTGTAAATTAATGAACAATGAATATATGACCTAATATGTGATAATGCAGCTAATGTGATAAGGAATCAATGCTTCTTAGCGATTCTCAAATAAGTATGAGACCCATATGCTCAAATATGTTGTTATGACCCGTGGATTGCATATTTGTGACATGTTCGATGAAATGCATGACATAGCTAGTAGGGGTCCAATCAAGTCTTTGTTCGAGTATTTGCATTAGTATCATTGTTTCGATGTTACTTTTCATTCCTGAAGGTTTCATGGAGTTCTAGGCAGTGGCCTAAGCCTTGGCCCTGAAAAAGTGGTATAGAATCTATGGTCACAGGCTCATAACTAGCTGAAAAATACCCCAGTCGCTTGCATGCCCTTGTTGTGAGAATGACTGGAGGGTCCCAGTCACATGCATGCCCATGTCATGGGAGCGACTATGGCTCTAGGTCAGTAAAATGTTAAGTTTCCTCAGGGGTTGGTCACTTGGAAAGGTTGGTTGGCTCCTAGGGTTCTGTAGCATGTGTAGAAGGTCAAGTTGGTTATGTTATGTTGGCTCCACTTCCTTAACTATACATGGGGAGTTAAATCAAATCATATTAGCCTCTCGTCACATGTCTACCCCAACGGACCGATTAACTTGTGTAAATGTGGGAGGAGGGTGTTATAGAGTGGTATTAGTGCATGGTTCACTCCTTAGACTGGATGGGCAGTGTGTTGGTCATGCATTCATGTTGGTTTCATATTTGTTCCTTATACTTGAGGTCTATGTAATTTTTACATATGCATGGTGTTGGTCATGGTTGCATTTGTGTCTCCATGTGAAAGTTGATGGTGTTGATGTTGGATGTGTTTATCATGAGTATAGGTCGGTTACGCACTAGTTATGCATGTCAGTGTTGTATGTATTGTGTATGCATGCATGTCATACATGTGTTGATTATGCATACATTGATATGGGTGTAGTTGCCATGCATGAGGTCATGATGTGTGGTTGATATGGTCATGCATTGATGACTGGACTATGGTTAGGATGATACATATATGTTGTTATGATTATGTTTATACATGTATTGTGCTAATCTGGTTGACCTTGCAGATGAGATATCCTCCCCGAACTACACTGAGCTATGTTGGTTATGTTTATATTTTTGTTTAGATGACATGGTATGTTTGGTAGGAAAGAGATCAAATATGACTAGAAATATGGTAGACTAAAATTCCCGAGATTCTCCCTATGGATCATATGAGCAATGTGGTGTTGGGAACTCTTTTGACTTAGCAGACACATTGAAAATCTTGAAGCAAGAATTAAGAAGTTGCAAAGAAGATAATGACAGAATCATGCAACCATAGGAGAAACAAGCAGAAGTAAATGTAGAAATCCTTTAGAGTTATTGCAGAGATAGGGACCACTTCGGATCAGCAATGGAAAGGAGGACATAACTAATGGGGCATATGGTAGTAGATCTCATGATGGGCACAAATTGAATAGGGATGACACGGTTAGAGATGGCAGGTTCTTGGACACGCCAGATAGGAGAGGTGATGGATACATGTACTATTCTAGTTTTGGTTATGACAAGCACTATGATCGTCATCGTTATCATCCTTACAGGAGGAGTGACAAGGGATATTTTTCAGATGAGTTTAAGAAAGCTAAGCCACCTACTTTTGATGGATATTTGAAGAAGACAAAGGATGCAGAGGCTTGGTTACTTGGGATGAAGAAGTTCTTAGAACTGCCAGATTACTCAGAGAACATGAAGGCCATCATAACGACATTCAGTCTTAAAGGTAAAGCGGATCTTTGGTGGGAAGATGTAAGGTGGGTTAGAAACATTAGGACAAAGGAGTTGAGTTGGCATGAATTCAAAAGACTTTTCAGGAATAGGCACTCATCATAAAGGTACCACGACAGTAAGGGAAAAGTTTTTTACGAGCTAAATATGGGATCGATGAAAGATGAGAAGTATACGACTAAGTTCTTAGAGATATTGAGGTATGTATCGTATCTTAAGGATGAGAAGGCTAAGGTTCAGAGATTTGTCATTGGATTTCCATTAGATTTTAGAGATTGGATTGAGTATGATGAGGCTCGATCACTTGAGGAAGTTATTGGTTAACTAAAGCATTGTTATGAGCAGTCAAATCGTAAGAATGAATCTCAACAAGGATGGAAAGGGAAAGATAAAGGTAAAGGTAAATGGCTTATGAGCCTCATTATTGAGTGATTATATGGGCCTTAATTGGCCTTAATTCACCTCCTAGCTTAGTCAAACAAACTATTCTCACAACTTATTGCATACTTTTGATTATATTTTGTTTATGAAATGAGTTAGAGTTGGATATTTGTCTTTGTGGTCTAATGTGCATATATTTCAGGAATAAGGGATGAATGCAAGGAACTATGGCAAAGATAAAGGATAAAAGGATAAATGCAAGGAACTATGGAAAAGACCTTGGATAAAACTAGAATGTGACAAGGACTATAGGAGGCAAATCCTCCTCATTTACTACCCCTCCATTCAGATATTCCACCATTAGCTTGGAGTGCACACAACCATCACTTTGAAGACTAGAAGATAGTCGAGCATGTGAAAAGGACAGGAAAGTCATTAGAGACTTCAGATTTATAAATAGAGAGGCTTAGGACCTCATTAGAATCCCGGACTTATATTATAAAACTCTGATTTATTTCTGAGCTGCAAAGACTTGTGACAGCTTTCTCTGTAATCCATGGTTTTTCTAATAAGAATGAGTTTTGTTTAAGCCAACTTTGAGTTAACTCCAAGGGCTGAAGCTCTTGGGTTAGGGCTCGACCCAAGCAGCCACAACTCCTCTTTAATGTACATTTATGCTAGCACAGAGTTATGTTTTGTTCATTTGTTTAAATAGATTCTTGGTTCTGTTTCCCTGGTTAAATAGCTTTTTGGTTTACTTGTTCATTTGCTTAAATAGATTCATGGTTTTTCGTTGGTTATTTGCTGAAGTAGCTTTCTAGTTCTATTCATCTGCGTGGTGCTTTAGTTTACTTTCATTTATGCCTTCTTTCAGTTCACAGGTTAGTTAAAGGAAAAAGATCACTATCAGGTTGTGTGCAGGTGTCTCGGCCTCATCTCCTCCCTCTGGGACCATGACTTGAGGAAGGGACCATCCAGCAACCCCAAAAACACAGTCTTTGGTTCTCGCATGAGCTATGGAGTTCACTGTTTAAAGCAGTTGTTTGTTCACCTGCACTGGTTCTCTCTGTCATTTTCATTTGAAACCACCTCTAGCACATTCCTCATCCATCGCATCATCATCATCCGATCACCAACAAACCCTCACAATCATCGTTCGATTCACTATTTTCTCCAACTACTGCCTCACGTGGAACCTACCACTCACTTTATGAACTTTAATACCCCATCATCGATCTGTCTTGCCAGATTATACGGTTGTTGCTTCACCCGATCACCAACTAGCTTGGCTTATCTCCACCATTGATCAGCCCCGCTTGATCCAACGGCTATCGCGCGATATCGCGTGGATTTCTGCCCGATCATTATCCACCCGAGGGCACGCAATGAGAATGGTTTCTCCATGCTACGTGTCGCCCAGTTAGGCTAATCACACAAAATTTTAGAAAACCACTTACAACTTTGAGGGCATGCGATAAACAACTTATCGCCCTCTAAACCCATTCCATCATTTCCGCACGTTTCTTTTGCCCACGATCTAATCTCCATCGTCCATCTACCGATTAATCCTATCTGTCCACCTCTTGACTTAGCCTCTGCAATATAATCTCAGCCGTCCATCTTCCGTTAACCTTGTTCGCCCATCTATCTATGTAACCTCCTACAATCCATTCTTCATCGTTCATTTTCCTTTCACTTGACTGATCCAACGGTTCTTATGCATTATTGCTCCCTCACGTCCTCCTTTCACTGATTTCTACCTCCGATTGCTTTTTCCGCTTGAAACCTAATTTAGCCTAAGTTTCTTTGTTACAACTTAGTATAGTTTTGACGCTCTTTACTTTTGCAACTTAGATAATTAGAATTATGTTAGTGTTGATTTGGAAATTCTACTTAGCATAGTTGTTTAATTGGTTAGTTAGGTTATGGTGTAAGTTTAGCATTTCATGTTGTTTTATTGATTACTGCAGGAGAGTAGCTCTCTCTCATAATAAGTTTTCTCCCTTTCCATCAAATAATTAAGCTTCTTCTGACTCTATAGAAGTTTGGCTTGGAACCCCTGGGGTCTCTTGCTAGACAAACAATGACAACAGGCAGGACCTTCACTTCTACTTGTGCATATAGCACTTTCACCTCCAAGTTTGTAAGAACCCCGGGTTGATAAGTAAAGCTGGTAGCCCTGGGAGTTGCAACATTATTGTTGTAATACCTAGGCTCATCACTTTTTGGCGTCGTTGCTAGGGAGGAGTCCAAGTAGAAGTAATTACTGTTGTCTTCTATTTCTAGTCTCCAAACTTTCTTTTCTTCTACTTCTAGTCTTCAACTTTCTTCCATTAGTTTATTTATACAAAAGTAGTCTAGTTTCTTTCTTTCTTTCAGTTGTCATTATCTGCTTTCCTTTCCATTTTGCAAGTACATTCTAGCTTTAACAAAATTTTACAAAATCCAACCCAAAAACATTTCCTTTCATGCCTCGTAGGATTGGGGACACTTCAGGGAAATTATTGTCAAATACCCCCACTACATCCAACATGCAACCTTCTCTCTTCTTCAGTGACAGTGAATTGGAAGACCCTTTAGGTGAGCAACCTTACCTATTTGAGGAACCTACGGAAGAAGAAGAAGAGGAAGAACCCATTCCTATTGAACCAATGGCTGGAAACCAAAATGATAGGAGAGATAGAGAAAGAATTGAGAGTGCCTTCCCCATCAGGGAAACCAATGGGGACACCAAGATGAAGAATATAAGCCCCTCTGCTCTACCTCATTTCCATGGCCTGAACACAAAGGACCCTAACACTTTCCTATTTGAATTTGTTGTTATATGTCAAACCTACAAATGATGAGAAAAAGTTAAAACTATTCCCATCTACCCTCAAGGATGCAACATTGCGCTGGTTCATGGGTTTACCTAGAGATAGCATCACAACTTGAGCTCAGATGCAACAGACTTTTAACAACAAATATAGGGGCTATTGTAGGTCGAAGGACACTAAAGAAGAGATTTTTAGGATGACCATAGGCTAGGATGAATCCCTATAAAACTATGAAGAGAGATTCCAACTTAGTTACAAAAGGGCCAGGTGCACACTTGACCTCGAGTCACTAAAGTTGGTCTTGCTTATAGGAGTAAGGGAATATCTTCTGGATACCTTAAATATGATAGTAGGAGGAGATGTCTACCAATTACCCTATGAGGATATTAAGACTATCTTTAGAAACCATTATAGGGTAGCCGGGAAAAAGGGTAGGGGTAGTCAACCTATGGCCAGTACATCATCCTTTAACTTATCCATCAAAGTTGAAATTGGAAATATGATGGAAGATTTCAAGAGGGACATGATGCAAACCCTTGTCTTGCAATTGGACACCATGAACATCAAAAGGAAGCAGGAGGAAGCAGAGAGAGCCTTGGCCATCTTTTGTCCTAGAGTCACTAGGAGGCATCCTAGGAACGAATATCCATTAAACTGTATTAAGATTTGCTCAGTCGATGAAGAAAACCACTCCACAGACAAGTGTCCTTCTTTACCTGGACTTAAATCTATATATCAAGGAGCTAAAGGGGTCACTGAGTAGATTTGCTACATCAACCAAAGGAGACCTCTTGGGCCTAGACCATACCAGCAGGGTATGCAAGGGCCATCCCATGCATATTACAACCCCAACCAAACCACAGTTATACCTTCTTGGGGACCCCCTACTCATCCTTCCTAGTCTACACCCCCTCCTTGGTCCTACGCATCTCAGTATCAACCCCAGCCAGCCAACCAACCATTTCAACCTTATGTTCAACCACAACATCAGTGGAATACCCCACCTCAGGGGTGGAAGCCCCAATTCAACAATGTTCCAGCCCTATTGCCTCCACCACCTACACAACCACAACTCCTGTGCACTACTCCACCTAAGCAATCCCAGATGCCTGCCCAGCGAAATCCAAAACCCAAACAATAGGCAGGCTCAACAAGCATATAGTGAAGAAACATCATACCCAACTTATGCTGTAGAAATCTAGGAGATCAACCTAAGATCTAGGAGAATTATCCTAGACAACCAACCTCCCTCTCCACATGGGGAGGTTGAGGAAGAAAGAGAAAGCAACCTTAAATTAAATCCACCCTTTCCTCAAAGATTAACCGAACCACTCCAGCCTACCCCAGAAGAAATTGAACTTCTAGGAGAATTGAAAAATCTATGTGTAAATATCCCCCTTCTCTAGGCAACCAAAGATGTTCCTATTTATAATAAGCTGATTAAGGAGAAGTGCTTCAAACATCTAGGAAGAAGCAAAAGGAATGCCCATACTATTAATGTCGTTGGGTAGTTGTCTGGCTTAATGTTGAGGCAGGTAATATCTCCAAAATATTTGAACCTTGGAAGCCATGTAGTAGATGTGCACATCAATGACACCATTGTCCCACACACTCTGATTGATCTTGGGGTTGCCATTAATTTGATGACCAAGGACACCATGCTCAAAGTCAACCTCCAAGGGTCATTAAGGAAGACTACCACAGTTCTGCAACTTGTAGACCGTTCCACAGTCACCCCTGAGGGAATTGTGGAGGATGTGATGGTCTCCATTGACTCCTGGGAGTACCCTGCATATTTCCTAGTTCTCCAGCCTAAGGCTAAGCTTAGTGGTTACCCTCTCATCCTTGGGAGGCCATGGTTGGCCACAGCTGATGCTTACATTAGCTACAGAGTTGGGAATATGACCATCAAGAATGGGCATATGTCCAAATGATTAGTCCTATACCCTCCTACTCAACCTTATCTAGAGCATGATTTACCTTTATGGTTGGAGGAGGAGGAGGAAGATGAGGGTTATTATGCCCATATTTATACTTTGGAAGCAATCATAGGAGGAGGAAAATAAGATGAGGATGCTTTAATTGAACACATGCTCCAAAGTCCAACTCCTAGTTCACTTCCATTAGAAGAAGAAGAAAGGGAAACCCATAAAAATCATCCAATTGACTTATGCTTAGCCAATTCCAACCCAATCTTTGTCAAAACCATAGAATTTGGCCTGGAGAAGACTTTGAACGTTAACCCATCTCTTTTTGCTTTAGAAAAGGAAAAGTTATGCCACATGTTGAGAGAGAACCTAGAAGCCTTCACTTGGAGTTATAAAGAAATGAAGGAAGTACACCCCTCAGTGTGTACTCACCACATATACATCAAAGAAGGTTGCAAGCCAGTCAAGAAAGCATAAAGGAGGATGAATCCAGCTCTTATAGACATAGTCAAAGAAGAACTGCAAAATCTACTAGATGCAGGATTCATTTACCCTATCTCAGACAATGAGTGGGTCTCTCCTTTAGTTTTAGTTCCCAAGAAAAATGGAAAGTGGAGGATTTGTGTTGATTATAGGGAGTTGAACAAAGCCACAAAGAAGGATCATTTTCCCCTACCCTTCATTGACCAAGTGCTAGATGGCCTGGTAGGGAAGAAGTTATTTTCCTTCCTAGATGGATTCAATGGGTACAAGCAAATCTAGATCTACCTAGAAGACTAGGATAAGACCACCTTCACTTTCCTTGGGGTACTTTTGCCTATAAGGTCCCCCCTTTTGGCCTATGCAATGCTCCCGAGAGAGCAACCTTAAGTATTTTTGTTGAATTAGTACATGATGCTATGGAAATCTATATGGATGATTTTACACCTTATGGTTTTGATTTCCAAGAAGCCCTGACTAACCTAGGCAAATTATTACATAAATGCATTGAATTGAATTCGTCTCTCAGTCTAGAGAAGTGTGAATTCTTAATGAATGAAGGGACTGTGCTAGTTCATTCAATATCCCAGCAAGGACTACAGGTGGACCCAAACAAAATAGCAATCATCCAAATGGTCCCACCTCCACAAAAGCAGAGAGATGTCAGATTGGTTGGATACTACCGAAGGTTCATAAAGGACTTCAGCAAATTGGCCTCTCCTTTGTTTGGATTGTTGGCCAAAGATTGTGAGTTTATATGGTCAAAGAGATATCAAGAAGCCTTAGACATTCTAAAGGGTAGGTTAACTACTGCACCAATCCTTAGAGGCCCAAATTGGGCCATCCCCTTTCATATTCATGCTAATGCCTCACACAAAGCCATAGGAGCAGCCTTAGGTCAGGAAGAGGAGAAATTTCCCTATGCCATATATTTTATGAGTAAGAACCTGTCAAAGGGTGAGCTAAACTATACTGTGACTGAAAAGGAACTCCTGGTTATTGTGCATTCATTGAACAAATTTAGGAATTACATTACAGGCTATCAAACATTTGTGCATATTGATCATGTTGCAATCAAATATTTAATGAACAAATCAGATGTGAATGCTAGAATCATAACATGTTTGCTTCTATTACAGTAGTTTGATCTAACTATTGTGGATAAGCCTGACAAGGAAAATGTTGTTGCTAACTTTCTATCTAGAATGAATCTGCCTGCAGGTGAAGAAGGAATGGTGGATGACCAGTTACCAAATGAGCATTTGTTTGCTATTTCAGTTCTCTCCCCATGGTTTTCTGATATAGAAAACTATCTGGTATCAGCACGATTCCCACCAAACTTGCCCTCCAAAGAAAAGAGAAAGATAGTCAGAAAGAGTGCCCTCTTCACCTAGATTGGGGGCAATCTGTTCAAACTTGGCCCAGATCAAATCTTAAGAAGGTGTGTGAGGGAAGAGGAAGTCTTTGATGTCCTTCTAACCTGTCATGATGGGCCTTGTGGAGATCACTTTGCAGCAAAGAGGACAACATTCAAAGTGTTGCAAGCAGGCTATTCTTGGCCTACTCTTCATCAGAATGTGAAAAAGTATATTAGTCAGTGTGATTAGTGCCAAAGGATGGGAAAGAGTAATCCAAGAGATGAAATTCCCCTACAACCTCAAGTGAATTTCGAGCCATTTGACAAGTGGGACATGGACTTCATTGGGCCTATCAACCCTCCTTCAAAGAAAAAACAGCACATCATTGTGTGCACTAATTATTTGACTAAGTGGGTTGAAACCAAAGCAATTAAGGCAACAACAGAAGAGAAGGTGGTTGAGTTCCTAAGGGAGAATATATTCTACAAATTTGGGAACCCTAAAGAGCTAGTCACAGACCAAGATAGCCAGTTTACCTCCAGCATGATTGAAGAACTGCTCAACCATCACAAAATCAAGCATAGGACCTCCACTCCTTATCATCGACAAGCTAATGGGCAAGTGGAGGTGACCAATAGGGCACTGGAGAACATCTTAACCAAGGTAGTGAGCAGCAGCAAGAAGGATTGGGCAGAGAGACTAGTTGAGTCCACCTGAGCCTATAATACAACATGGAAGACCAACACTGGATTTACACCCTATGAGCTGGTCTATGGTAAAAATGTTGTGTTGTCCATTGAATTCGAGTATAACACATTGAGGATGGCAGCCCAACTAGATTTAGATCTCAGTCATGCACAAAAAGAAAGGTTGTTACATTTGAATGGCTTGGATGAATTCAGAATGCAGGCCCTCTTACATACAGAGATAGTTTAGCTTCAGAGGAAGATCTAGCATGACAAGCACATCAAGGAGAAGCAATTTCAAGAAGGAGATTGGGCATTGCTATATGATTCTAGGTTTAAAGACTTCAAGGGCAAGCTAAGGACAAGATGGGTCAGACCTTATGTGGTGGAAAGATGCCATGACATTGGTTCAGTGCAAATTAGAACTATTGATGAATAAGCCATTCCATTGCTAGTTAATGGACACAAGTTGAAAATGTACAAGAGGCATTTATCAAAACAAGAGTTCATTGATAGTATCAATAATACAATGATGATGGTAGAGCAAGTTCCAAATCCTCCCTCATCAAGTCACTGAAATAGGAAAAAATAAAAGAATAACGATTTAGGTGAAAACCTCCATGAGGCGCCTGAGTCCCATCTTTGGGTTGAAAACCTCATGAGACGGCCCAAGGATGAGAAAAATGAAAAAGAGTAAGAAGATCCCTAGGTGAAAACCTTCCTTGACGCCCCCAGGGAAGATATCTAGGGTGAAAACCTCTCTTAGGTAGCCTAGGTGTTTCTTTATATATATATATATATATAATATATATAAGAAAAAACGTAATTGTTTTTGCAAGTGGGTGAAAAAGACAAGCAAGGAGCAAAGAGAAGATCCAGAGGGAACCCTACTGCACATATATTCATCTCCTCCACTCCTTATCATGCATCCCTCCATCAATTCTATTGTTTTTCATTTCATTGCTTCAATTTAGGTGAGGATTGTGTTTTCTAACAGAATCACCTCAACCATTGCCATCATCCCTACATCCACATACACTCCTACTACCTCTGTCCATTCATTACAGCATCCTCACAGCGGCCAGCCAGCAACATGATCAAGAAATTCTAAGGGAGACACCAAACATTTCCAAGTGGTAATCCAAGAGCTCCACAGCAGCAACATCATCAGATCCAAGAGCTCCACAGCAACAACAACATCATCAAATCTTCAGTCACAGACACCTGCAAAAGCTAATAAACCATCAACAGGTAGCAAAGGAGGAAGAAGACTGACCATCAGCAGCACCTCTGATCTTTGACAATTGCAGCATGGCATCAAGACCACAGGTAAGTATCCCACTCACTCACTCATATGCATCATTTGATCAAAATTTGTAAAGGTTAAGAGGTAGTTGGTTTATAAGCAAAAAGGTGGCAAAAAAGAAATTCTTTAATAAGGAAAAAGAGAATGTAAGAGTCCATATATATAGTATTGTTATGGCAACCATTTGAGAATGCTTGAAGAACTAAGATTTGGGGTAGAAACACCAGCGCACCAAAGACTTAGCATACCATATTTCTTGATGCAATCACTCATAGACTCCAGCAACAAAGTAGAGGAAGGAAATTCCCAGCAATTAGTTCACCATGGGTTGATCAAGATCCTCATTAAGGATGCCCTCCAAAACCTTAGGATCCCTATAAAATGGTCAATCTTCATAGACTTACCAGCAGAGGATGACATCAAAACCCTCATCTATGATGTTAGTCCTTTTGTCAGTGAGGAGGAGGTAAAACAAGAAGAAGATATAGAGGTAGATGGGATGAGATGAATAAAGAAGAAACTAATATAGAGGAACATGCTGAAACACAAGGAGGATGATGTTGAAATAGAAGAAGAAACCGATGGAGATGAGAAAGAACAACAAAACAAAGAAGATAAGAAAAATAGAGAGGACAGTTGTAGGAAAAGGAAAACTAGCTAGCATGTATGGCCAGCCTCTCATTGGAGACCATCAAGTGTAGGATGCCAGCTATATCCTATACTCCTTACCTCAGAGAACAATGGCTGCAATTTCATATTAAAACACTAGCACAAAGGAGCACCATGCCATTTCAGAACTACAGGCAGTTTATTGATATTTGTGATCAAAGTGAACTAGAAGATAGGGCAAAAATGGCTGAGTTTTACTTGCACAACATGGCCCTCACAGACATGAATATTTGGGATTCCGAGCTAGGAGATCTGCAATTCATAGCTTTGGCATCATGGAGGAACCATGAGGAGTCAAGGGCTGCAGAGATGAAAAGAATATTGGCCTGAGAGCAAAATGAACCTCTTTTCATCAGAGTTGAACAATCAAATCCCATGGCCCTAATCAACACCCATAATCTAATTGCAAATAATCCCCAGCTAGCACTTAGATAGCTTGCTGCCCAAGAGCAAGCAATTTCACATTTTGAGGATATGCTTAGGCTGCTAAGAGATGATAATATACATGCCTGCTCAAGGAGATGAAACACTGCCACACAGCTTGAAGATCAGAGAATATCACTTCCCTCAAACGTTGAGAGAGGCACTCAACAGGACACTTATGTATAAGCAATCAATGCAAAGGTTGAAGGTTAATTGGATAGGCCTAAAACTCAGTCGACCACTACTCCTAGAGATGCTAGAAGGGAGAAAAGAAGAAGAGGAACAAAGGTAGTGGGAAGAAGTAGAAAGGAAAGCAAGCTTCTATAAACAAGAAGAAGAGACCACAACAGAAGAATGGGATGTCAGAGAGGCTACCGGAGCCATGAAGGACATGGACATTGACTAAGTTACTCAGAGGATGAACAACACTTTCAATAGGGGGTGATGATGAGCCTCATTATTGAGTAATTATATGGGCCTTAATTGGCCTTAATTCACCTCCTAACTTAGTCAAACAAACTATTCTCACAACTTATTGCATACTTTTGATTATATTTTGTTTATGAAATGAGTTAGAGTTGGATATTTGGCTTTGTGGTCTAATGTGCATATAATGCAGGAATAAGGGATGAATGCAAGGAACTATGGCAAAGATAAAGGATAAAAGGATAAGCGCAAGGAAATATGGCAAAGATATTAGGTAAAACTAGAATGGGTCAAGGGAGAGTAACTATAGGAGGTAAATCCTCCTCATTTACTACCCCTCCGTTCAGATATTGCACCATCAACTCGGAGTGCACACAACCATCACTTTGAATATTATAAGACAATTGAGCATGTGAAAAGGACAGAAAACAGTCTATCTCAAGTTGGGAGCCTAATGGAAGGAAAGTCGTTAGAGACTTTAGATGTATAAATAGAGAGGCTTAGGACCTCATTAGGATCCCAGACTTTTATTGTAAAACTCTGATTTATTTCTGAGCTGCAAAGAGTTGTGACAATTTGCTCTGTAATCCATGGTTTTTCTAATAAGAATGAGTTATGTTTAAGCCAGCTCTGAGTTAACTCTGAGGGCTGAAGCTCTTAGGTTAGGGCCCGACCCAAGCAGCCATGGCTCCTCTTTACTGTACATTTATGCTAGCATAGAGTTATGTTCTGTTCATTTGTTTAAATAGCTTCCTAGTTTTGTTTACCTACTTAAATAGCTTCCTGGTTTACTTGTTCATTTGCTTAAATAGATTCATGGTTTTTCATTGGTTATTTGCTGAAGTAGCTTTTTGGTTTTGTTCATCTGCGTTGTGCTTCAGATTACTTTCATTTATGCCTACTTTCATTTCACCGGTTAGTTAAAAGAAAAAGATCACTATTAGGTTGTGTGCAGGTGTCTCGGCCTCATCTCCTCCCTCTGGGACCATGAATTGAGGAAGGTACCCTCCAAAAACCCTAGATACACAGTGTTTGGTTCTCACATGAGCTATGGAGTTCGATGTTTAAAGTAGTTGTTTGTTCACCCGCACTAGTTCACTCTGTCATTTTCATTTGAAATCACCTCCAGCACATTCCTCATCCATAACTTCATCGTCATCCGATCACCAACAAACCTTCACAATCACCATCTGATTCACTATTTTCTCCAATTGTTGCCTCGCGTGGAGTCCACCACTCACGATATGAACTTTAAGTCCTCACCGTCGATCTTCCTTGCCTGATCCAAGGGTTGTCGCTTCACACGATCGCCAACTAGCTTGGCTTATCTCCATCGTTGATTAGCCTCACCTAATCCAATGACTATCGCGCGATATCGTGTGGATTTTTGTCTGATAGTTATCGGCTCGAGGGCACGCGATGAGAGTGGTTTCTCCATGCTACGTGTCACCTAGTTAGGCTAATCACGCAAAATTTTAGAAAACGACTTACAACCTTGAGGGTACACGATAAACAACTTACCGCTCTCTAAACCCGCTTCGTCATTTCCAGATGTTTCTTTTGCCCATGATCTAATCTCCACCATACATCTATCGATTAACCTTGTCCGTCCATCTCTTGACTTAGCTTCCGTGATATAATCTTAGCCGTCCATCTCCAGTTAACCCTGTTTGCCCATCTATCTACGTAACCTCCTGCGATCCAATCTCCACCGTTCATTTGCCTTTCACCCGACTGATCCAATGGTTCTTATGCATTGTTGCTCCCTCACGTCCTCCTTTCACTGATTTCGAACTTCGATTGCTTTTTCTGCTTGAAACCCGATTTCGCCTAAGTTTCTTTGTTACACCTTAGTCTAGTTTTGATGCTCTTTACTTCTACAACTTAGATAATTAGCATTAGGTTAGTGTTGATTTAAAAATTCTGCTTAGCATAGTTGTTTAATTGGTTAGTTAGATTATGGTGTAAGTTTAGCATTTCATGCTATTTTCTTCATTACTGCAGTAGAGAAGCTCTCTCTTACGATAAGTTTCCTCCTCTTCCATCAAAGAATTAAGCTTCTTTTGACTTTATAGAAGTTTGGCTTGGAACCCCTGGGGTCTCTTGCCAGACAAACAGTGACAACAGGCAGGACCTTCACTTCTACTTGTGCATATAGCACTATCACCTCCAAGTTTGTACGAACTCCGGGCTGATAAGTAAACCTGGTAGCCCTAGGAGTTGCAACATTATTGTTGCAATACCTAGGCTCATCAATGGCAGTCGAAAAGAACAAGGCCTCAGAATGCAAAAGAAAAAGAAAATGTTGCACCATACAAGAAGCTCAACGTAGCTAGATAGGGACATGGGCCACAACAACAGAATAGAGGTGATGGTACATGACGTTTGAAGTGTTGGACATGTGGTAAGGAACATCTTAAGAGGGATTGTCCACAAAATTAGGGTGGTAGGCCTCATATTTACAGTGCACAAGAGGTGTAGACAGTTGAGGATGTTCAGCAGATCATTCCATGGAGTTATGCAGCGCTGGATAACAAGCAGGTACAACACCAGGCAACTGTTATCGAGATGGATCGTAAGATTTGTGATCAGGTTGTTTCCATTTTGATTGACCCTGGATCTAATTATAGTTATGTTAGTCCTGACCTAGTGGATAAGTGTGGTTTGAATAAAGAAGTGCATGTAGAATCTTGGTTAGTGCAGTTGGCTACAGGTAAAAAGAAGAGAGTATATCATTGGGTAAGAGCTTGTGCATTCGAGTTGAATGATATGGCTACACCAACACATTTGAATGTATTGTCGTTGGGATCATATAGTATGCTTTTGGGTATGGACTGGTTGTATCTTCACGGGAACAAACTGGATTGTTATGACAAATCCATTGAGTGCTTGGATGACAATGGATAACATAGAATCTTACAAGGTAAGAAATAGGCAACATCAGTTAGAATGGTTACAACTATGCAGGCAAAGTGCAGTCGCAGAAAAGGGTGTGTGTTATTTGTAGTGCATATTTTTAGCAATAAAGGTAAGGATGTTGAGGATGTCAAGGTATTGAGCAGGTACCCGATCTTGCAACAGTTTCAAGATGTGTTTATGGGAAAGATTTCAGAGTTACCACCTCACAAAGAAGTGGACTTTTATATTTAATTGGCACCATACATGATGAGCACTCCAAATTTAGTAGAGTTAAATTTGCAGTTGAATGAAATGCTTGACAAGGGATACATTAGGCCAAGTGTGTCATCTTGGGGTGCACCGATATTGTTTGTGAAGAATAAGGATGGCACTCTTAGGTCATGCATTGATTACAGGTAGTTGAACAAGGAAACCATCAAGAACTGGTACCTGTTGTCGAGGATTGATGAATTGTTCGATCAGTTGAAGGGAGCAACAATGTTCTCAAAGATTGATCTGAGATCCGAATATCATTAGGTATGCATTAAGGAAGAAGACATATATAAGACAACTTTTCGGACTAGGTACAAGCATTACAAGTTTATTGTAGTTCCATTTGGTTTGACTAATGCTCCAGCTACCTTTATCTGCTTGATGCGTCCTTGTCTGGACAAGTTTGTTATTGTGTTCAATGATGATATCTTGATATATTCTAAGAATGAGGAAGAGCATGTCGAGCATTTAGTAGTAGTGTTGAGATTGTTGAGAGAGCATCAGTTGTATGCTTAGCTTAGTAAATTCAGTTTCTTTCTGACAGAGGTACATTACTTAGGACATGTCGTTTCCAAGGAAGGTATAGCAGTGGATTTAGAGAATATAAGAGCTATCATGGAATGGGCAGCTCCTAGAAGTGTGGATGAGGTAAGATCATTTATGGGGTTAGCAGGTTACTACAAGAGGTTCATCGGGAACTTCTCTCGCATTTCATATCCTATTACATTATTGCAAAGGAAAGGTAAGAAATTTGAATGGAAAGAGGAATGTGCAACAAGTTTTGAGCAGTTGAAGCAGTTGTTGATGAATGTTTTAGTTCTAAATATTATAGATCCGGACAAATAATTTGTGGTGTGTATAGATGCTTGCAAGAGAGGGCTTAGTGGAGTCCTTATATAGGAAGGACATGTAGTGTGTTATGAATCAAGGAAACTAAATGAGCACGAGCAAAACTATCTGACACATGATCTTGAGCTGGTAGCGATCATCCATGTGTTGAATATGTGAAGGCACTATCTTCTTGGCAGGAGGTTTGTATTGATGAGTGATCACAGTGGGTTGAGATACTTGTTTGATTGGTCGAATTTGAATGTCAAGCAAGCTAAATGGTTGCCCACGATCATTGAGTTCCATTTTGAGATCAGATACATCAAGGGTAAGGAGAACAAAGTTGCACATGCTCTTAGTAAGTAAATACGAGTGAATCATATAGAAACTATGAGTTCTTATGGGATAGATTAGATACATCAAGGGTAAGGAGAACGAGGTTGCAGATGCTCTTAGCAGGTGGATACAGGTGAATCATATAGAAACTATGAGTTCTTATGGGACAAACTTACATGATCGTATATTACAGGTAGGTCAGCAGGATGACAAGTACATGGAGCTTATGCATAGGTTACAACAGAGTACAAGTGATCAGGATGTGGACCATCATCTTATAATAGATGGCTTTATCATATTTAGGGATAGGATATATGTGCCAGGAAGTAGTGAGCTCAAGAAGACTATCTTGAGAGAGTTTCATGCGAATCGTATCCAAGTCACCCAAGATATCAAAAGACATTAAAATCAGTGAAGAAATTTTATTATTGGCCAAATCGGAAGAAGGATGTGGTAGAGTTTGTGGCTATATGCTTAGACTATCAGCAGATAAAGGCAGAATGTAAGCATCCAGGTGGACTACTATAGCCGATTGCAATTCCAGAAAGGAAATGGGAGGTCATTTACATGGATTTTATCACAGATTTTCCAAGGACATCTAGACATCACGATTCCATCATGGTTATGGTGGACAGGTTGACAAAGGTAGCGCGCTTCATTCCAGTGAAGTCTACTTATTTAGCTAGTGATGTAGCACAAGTCTTCATCAAAGATGTGGTCAGATTGCATGGTGTTCTGAAGAGGATTGTGTCATATAGGGATGCTAAGTTCATTTCTAAGTTTTGGAAGGAGTTGTTCGCAGGATTGGAGATAGAGTTGGCCTTCAGCACAACTTATCACCCATAGATAGACAAACTGATAAAGAGGGTCAACAAGACATTAGAGGACATGTTGAGGATGTATGTGATGCACTAACAACGAAAGTGGGAAGAGTATATTCCACTGGTTGAGTTCGCTTACAACAATGGGTATCAGGAATGTTTGAGGATGAGTCTATTTCAGGCATTGTATGGGCGGAGTTGTAATACTCCCATTAGTTGGAGTGATCCAATTAACAAGGTGTTGATTGGACTGGATATGTTGGCAGAGATGGAATTGGAAATAGGTTATCAATAAGAATCTAAAGGTAGCACAAGACAATCATAAAATTTATACATATCAAAAAGGTTGTTTAAGGAGTTTCAGGTTGGGGAACAGGTGTACTTGCGTATCAAGACCAAGAAGAGCTCCTTGGGGATTGGATCATGTGTCAAGCTCGCACCTCAGTTTTGTGGACCTTTCAAGATTCTTGAAAGGATTGGACCAGTAACCTATCAACTTGCACTACCTCCAGTAATGAAAGTCTGTAACGTTTTCCATGTGTCATTGCTTAAGAAGTGTGTTAAATATGTTGATCATGTGATTGACTGGTTTGTATTGCAGGTGGAGCTAGATGGAGAATTCCTGCCAACCTCAGTGTATATTGCAGAGAAAGATTCTCGTGCTCCGAAACCGAGCAATTGAGTAGGTTAAAGTGCAATGGAAGCACTTTGGGCCCGATGAAGCTACATGGGAGATGGTGGATCAAATGCGGGCTATGTATCCTGCCTTATTTATTAGTTGAGTGAATGCTTTTGGTATATGTTTCAGATGTTTTTTTGGTATATGTACATATGTATATGGATGTAAATACTACAATGAGTTGTGCTATAAAGCTCCAATAAGTGGTATGGGTTTCATGTCATCATGATTGTCATCTTGTTATGTTTTTCATGTTGGCTTTCTCTTCAATAGGTTGATCATTATAAATACTGCTTCAAGCTAAGTTATAAAGCTCCATGGGCAGTATGTTTTCCTTTCAGCGGTCTTGTTGGTAGTAGGTGTCATTGAACACCGAGGACGATGTTCCCCCAAGGGGGAGGGTTTTGTAACAACCCTAGAGAAAATTTAATGTAATAAAATTTAATAAAGGCAAAATACTAACCATGGTTATGGGACACTTATTCCAAGCTAAATTTTGTGCAAAACTTAGTGTGGGTGTTCATTTGGTTTATTATGGCTAAGGAAATTGACAAAGGCTTTGGAAAGGCATGAGACATTGATTGGCATTTTATTTATGAAAATAGTGGAAATTAAGAGAAAGGGAAGGTGAAAGACCATAGGTTATATGTGAGGAGGTAAATGAAGGAAAATAAATGAAAAATGAAGAAAATAGAGGCCTCATTAGTAAAAAGGCTTTTGAGCATCAGTTTGTAACCTTTTGTGAGTTTAACCTTTTATCAACTCCTTTTGGATCTCTCTCTCTCACTCTTGGACACTTAGAGTTTTCTTGGAGCACTTTAGCATTGGATCAAGAAGGAAAAGAAGGAAAAGGAAAGCATGGATTAAGAAAGGAAGAGTAGGATCAAGCAGCTACATCGGGATTATTTACATGTATCGAGTTGCATGTATGATTTCCTTGCTAGATTTAGCATGAATGGTTATGCATGTGTGTTCTTGGTTATCTTGCTGCCATTGGCATGGGTTTTGTCAGGTGTGACCATGTTCTTTAGCCTTACCTTTCCATTTCCGGATGGCCACAGTGTGATGGGTTCTCATGATTTTGGTTGAGTTGGATTGTTGGATGGATTTGAAACTAAGTGAGGTGGTCTCTAAAAGAAAGAACACATGGCCTAGTGACCCCTAAACCGAATTGCAGGATGTGGTAAAGCTAGATTTTGTATTACCTCGGCGGGCCTAGGAATCCTCGATCGATGAATGGTGGGATATACGATAAATCCTAGAGGTGGGTGCTCTCCATCAGGCCTAGGAATCTGTGGTCAGTGATTGGCATGATATATAGTAAAGCATGGAGGGTGGAGTCTCGATTAGGGCCTAGTGATCTCGTGTGGATTGCGGTAAAGCCTGGTTCTATTGATGAGGGTAAGGTGGTGTAGCCTCGGGAAGACTTGGTTGAGTTCTAGTTATGAGTCCCACATTCATGCTTGGAATATGGCATGGGGGTGATTGGCTAAAAGAAATATTTGGTTCAACCAATATATGGTCGAGTGGTTCATGGAAGTCCCAATCCTGCCTGGCTTTTGCATTCATTAATAAGAGGTCCTTCTCCTTGATATTTCATGTGTAAATGTACTGGTTTATATGTGGATTTTATGGTTGTTATATCCTTATCATTTATGTTGTTTATATGTTGGGCATGAGTATGTTTTATGACATTGATGATATATGAGTCTCATCGTGTTTTGATTTGTAAATGAATGAACAATAAATATATGACCTAATAGATGATAATGAAACTGATGTAATGAGGAATCAATGCTTCTTAGTGATTCTCAGATAATTATGAGACCCCTATGCTTAGATCTGTTGTTATGACCTGTAGATTGCATATTTGTGACATTTTTGACGAAATTATTATCATGGCTAGTAGGGTTCCAGTCAAGTCTTTGTTCGAGTATTTGCATTAGCATCATTCTTTTGATGTTACTTTTCATTCCTGAAGGTTTCATGGAGTTCTAGGCAGTGGCCTGAATCCTGGCCCTGGAAAAGTGGCACAAAATATGGGATTGTAGACTTAGAACTAGCTGAAAAAGACCCCAGTCACTTGCATGCCCTTGTTGTGAGAGCAACTAGAGGGTCCTAGTGGCACACATGCCTATTTCATGCTAGAAACTAAGGCTGTAGGTCAGTAATATGTTAAGTTGCCTCAGGGGTTGGTCACCTAGAAGGGTTGGTTGGCTTCTGGAGGTTCTGTAACATGTGTAGAAGGTCAGGTTGGTTGTGTTATGTCGGTTCCAATTCCTTAATTATACACGGGGAGTTGAATCAGATCATAGTAGCCTTTCGTCACATGTTTACCCCAATGGACCCATTAACTTGGGTAAATGTGGGAGGAGGGTGTTACACAGTTCAAACATAGCTAGGGTTTATTGATTGTATTGCAAATGTGTGGATATAAATTGAAATCATCTACAACTCTGAGTACTTCATTTCACATCTATAATAAGTTTGTAATGCTTGGAAATACATGTCTTGATATTTCTCTCATACCTTCACATAAGGGTTTCATGTTAATGATATATTGTTTTCAACTCTGCTATGAAAAGTCTTATCATGCAAAGTTTATGGGCAAGTGTTGAGACATATATGTGGCTTATATTATTTGACAATGTGAAATGATTTCCTAGACACTTGAATGCTTGATTCATTTAGCTTAACTTTTGCACATTACATCACTAATTTGTTGTTGTTAAAATTGATGTATGGGGTTGTTTCTAATCTGAGCAGTGCTTTGAAGTTTTGAAATGATAATTGGCATAACAAGTTACCTTGCTATCTCTTGAATTACTTATGGTGTGAATCTCCTAAAATAGTGAGAAGTGTTATCCATGAAATGTGTTTGGGGATAATTCTAGGGAAATTCTAACTCTAACATCATCTGAAAACATTGATCTACACAATGAACCAAGTTCTCTAGTGCATTGTGTCAACATCACAATGATATTATCTCTGTTTAAAGGCATACAACACTGGTTTAATTTATGAGTTTCATTATGTTCCCTTGGCATCACTGTCAAGTTGGTTTTTAAGCAATCTTCCATGATTTCAAAATATACATAAGACACCTCTAAAAGGAGAACTATGATATTGTTAATTATGTTCTAAGTATGAACTCTAGGTACATGAAATCTGATATAATTTAGCCTTCTAAAAATGGTTTATGTCCTTTGATATAATTTTGTGCATGTTATATATGTTTTTTTCATTTTTGTTCCATGATGATAAATGCATAAATTGTGATTCCTCACAAGTATAATATGTGGTCCATGTTTGATTTGATATGACATTTTATTTCATGAACACTTGAAATTTCCTTTACCAATATTCACTTTTTCCTTTTCTAAAGCATTATGCCAATTAAGTAGTTGTTAAATTAATTATCCCTTTTTTAACGATAAAAGTATGTGTTTGGATACAAAACAATGTTACAACATTATAGAACTTAAAAGAAATATATTACTAACAACTTCAAGATGTTATGATGGGAAATTACAAAACTATAGGATGCCAACAAAATTACATCTCAATCGAGGCATTTAATGGATACTTTGTAGATGGTGCCAAGAAGGAGGAAAAAATTCATGGCCATAGAAAACCGAATTGAAGGAGGGACCATGTCCTGATATTGAGCATCTTCAAGCCCCAATGTTGGGGAAACTCATTCAAATTAGGGGGAATAGGAACAATAGGGAAGACAGATTTGACAAATGAATAAGATTGATTAACATGAACACAAGCTTACTACAATTCTTCAACTTGCCTGTTCAAACTATCAATTTCGTCCTTCGCCCGATGGAGTTGTTCCTTATGGTCAATTAATATCTCCAAGACTAAATCCATCTACACAGACAATTGTTGATCATAGAATTAAAGGTGTAGAATGTTGTCACGAAGCTCAAATACTTCACTAAATGGAAAATTTGAAGATTTATGCCACCTTATTGTCATATTCATTAAAAACCCAAGAAATTGATCCAGTAGTCAAGCTATCCATGCATGAAAGTTCGCAATGAACATCCCTCGAACCATATTGGAAATGTGAATCATGAGAAATCTTTGAACGTGAGCCATAATGTGGAGTCATAAACTATCATCATTTGTGCATGCGTCCATTTGAATATTAGGATGGTCGGACGATAGGATGAGTGATCTAGATATATAATTGTAGTAGTCAAGGAGCTTGTGTTAACTCATGGCAATTTGTACCAAGACGTGACCCAAAGGTGTACTCTAGGTGATGCAAATGTGAGAGTACAAATGACAACATTGTCATGGTATGGGGCAAATAATCTTCTTACCATTGAATCGTAAGGTTTCTTCCACCCCATGAGTGGCATTCTTGGCTTAAAAAATGATTGCATTTTTTTATGCCTTAGGACATGGAATGCGAGGACCTAAGGAATGGAACCTAATTTCATTTTGATGTGTTTTAAATTTGAGTGGAGTTTAGGATCAGTGGGAGAGGTCCCAAGGTGCATATGCTTAATAATATTTTTGGAGTCAACCACCACAAGTAATTTGTTGAGCCATAATTGCAAAGCGAGTGAGGCTCCTTAAAGGAGAACATAAGATTTTGCCTGGTTCTTTGTGACTCTTCCAACATGAGTAAGAATTTTTTTCTTATCATTTCAAACAAATGAGAAACCCCCTTCACTTCCCCCCTCCCCACACATACACTTATCACTTGTGAATTAAGTATCTCTAAAAATTAATCACATTGGTATTTGGTATTTTCATTGGTATATTCCCTCCCTATATCTTTGAGATCGAGCACCAAGTTTCATTATCCAAGCTCATCTAGAATAAATTGCCTCTTTTACTACATTACCTAACTCAGTTTAGCCTTTAGGAAAACCCTCCCTTGGCTAGGAATCCCACACCTTAGCCTTAAAGTGAGGAACAAGGCCACCAAGGTGATAGTGGGTGCCTTTTTTGGTAGTTTCCCCTTAGCTCTTCCATTGGGATTAGGATTTTTTCCTCTACATGAGAGTTTGAGTCACAACACCTCTCAAAGTTACACGAAGACCTAGAGAGTTATGATGTTTAAATGAATGCTTTTAAGATTAAAATAATAAAAGAAATTCCATCTTCTAGATTGAAGAGGAATTATAAAAAGCACAAGCATCATAAGAATTAAAGTATTGCACCGACAAAAGTGAGGTGCATCCTATGACCCAATATTGAGGAGATTGTAACATATATCCCACTATATCTAAAATAATATATGGAAAACTCAAAACAAAGTAACATGCATTTAATGTTGAAGTGAATAATAGTCATCTCTCTCTCTCTAATATCATGATATATATATATATATATATATATATATATATATATATATGGATTTATGATAATTTATGAAGTTCAAGTGAATAAGTTAATTAAAGTGATGTTTAGTAGCTTAGGTGAGATAATTGCCATATAGTCTACGTTGAAAATAAAGGATTGATTTAATTTTAGTAATAAAAGTGCATTTAATTGACAACAAGGAAATATTGCACACTCCAAGTTAATCATGATCATACACTAAAAATGTTGAATTTCAATATTTTTGGCAAGATTCGTAAATTGTCATTTTAGAGCTCTTCAGGAGTCTCTTGAGTTGATGTTTGATATTCAGGAAACCAAAGACTTAATTCCCTATATGAAACAATGATAAATGTGGACTTTAATCATTGTCATTATGAGTGGTGAAGCATGTTATTTTGTATGGAGAGAACCTAGCTATTGCACCATGTGAATACGTCAATTGTGGTTGGGATTATCAAAATAGATAAGCACAAGCATGAACTAATAACAAAGTTTCACTTGTCATGACGATGGGACATCACCTAAGAGAAATCCAATTGATGAGTTTATCATCAACTTCCTAAAAGGATTGTGCAATAGATTTTATTTTGTTTTGAAAAAATTGAACTCTAATTTATATATTTAAATCAACAATCCTCTGTATTCAACAACAAAAAATGGGCCCAAAAAAAAACATAGTAAGCGACATATTTTGTATCAAAAAATAAGAAAAAAAACTTAATAGGAGCGTGATAAATAAATACAGAGAAACCATAAAATGAATCATATCAACATCGATATCTATATTCGGGCACAAAATATAATCACAATCAAAAGATTAAATCCCCCTGACATTCCGAAAATGTGCACCAAAGGTCAACCCATAGGAAAATGACCCGAGCCCTGCAATGACCCGATCAAAAGGACTAGAACCCGATGCGCCCTGGATTCATATATAGACCTTCCATGGATAGATCATCTGCAAACTGGTTGAGATCACGATGTATATGGGAGAAAGTAACCAATTGGAAAAATCCCTTTATCTTGTGAATTTGTTGCATCCCATCAGGGCAGGGGCAAAAGATGTTTGTTTGTTGATCCAATCGATTGTAACTTCTAAATCACAAAAAATTTGCACCTAATTGAGATTCAACCACCTAGTATAATATAGGGATCCCCAGAGGACAATGACCTCTGCCTTGTTGTTTGTACCAACACCTGCATTACAACAAAATTTCAAAGAGTATTTCCGTGGCATAAATCCTTATGCTAACGGGGCATCCACAATGCTAAGACACCTTACTATAATATAGAAGTCAATTGATTGCAATGCGACTATGCTTGCTTGCTCAATATTACCCTCCCCTCCTTTATATGACCAATGTATTGTTGAGTATGTATATATATGTGTGTAAATACTAAAATTAAAAAACACTAAAAATAACATTTTGAAAATGTTCTAATGAGTACAAAACACTATTTATATTTACCCAAGCATAAATCCATCTATAAAATAATATCTAAGTCACCTAACCTTAATAGCTAAGTAGTAATGTTAAGTCACCTTATTATAATATAATAATTAACTAATTACAAGGTGACTATATTTGCTTGCTCTACCTTACTCTCCCTTCTTGTACACAACCAATGTTAGGTTGAGTATCTATGTAAACAATAAAATCACATACATAAAAATGACATTTTGAAAATGTTTTAACCAATGTAAAACCCTTATTTATATCTATACCAACATAAATTCAGCTAAACGTTGATCTATCACGCATTGAGAGGACAAAAGAAAAGGAAGCAAAAAATTATCATGCTTGAAATTCTTGGGTTAAAATGGATTTATGTTTTTTTTAATAGTTGATGTTATTACAATTATTATTAAAAAAAATAATTCCTATCATTTATTACGAATCATTTTTTTCAATTTAACATATTAATTTTCCTCCTTCTCCTTCTTCTTCTTTATGTATTTATTTATTTATTCACGAAGTAAAAGTTCTGCATTGCATGTGAATAGAAGATTGCATTTTAATGCTTGAAGTCTAGTATGGCCAATGACAGGGAAGGTCTGACCAAACACAAAATTTCAGTCTCTTCAAAAGAGCAGAAGACAAAAAACTAACCCTATCTTTTGAAACCAAAAAGCTAAAACAAGTGGTTGGGCCTCTTTTATATTGATGATTACAAAACTAGGGCATGAGAGTAAAAATGAGAAATCTAAAAAATAATTAATAAAATTTATTTGAATCAATGGCTTCTACTTGGATGAGCTCCTTGTCGTTGCTTGGAGAGAAACTTGGTTCATGAGGAATGCCCATGTGTTTTTCAATGTGACCCAACATTTAATTCATTGTTGCCAATTACCATTGCATTTTATCCAAAGAGAGAAGAATGTCCACCCTATTGATTTTATTGTGTAGCATCGGTAGGTATTCCCACATGCCAATAAGCCTCCTAAGTCGGCCTAGAAAAATTATGGAAATAAAAAATAAAATTATAATTTGTGGGCTTCATATATGCTCAATAACAGTCAAGTCATGCCCACCATGAAAGGGTGTGACCCTTGGTCAAAATCACCCACTTGACATGTATATTCATGAGAAGGCTCTTCATTTCACCCAACGAATGATCAACACACCATCTACACAAGACAACTGCACATGTGAAGATAAGAAGTTCAAATTATTTGTAGGTTACCAAGTTCTAGTTTGACTAAGTTTGACCATTGACTGAGGTTGAACGTAGTACATATTTTGACCGCAAATTTTGACCATAGGTCTAGGCTTACTACAGGCTGAAATTTTGACTGTTGACCAGCGTTAAATTTTGGTGTTTCTGGTCATTTGACCAGTGCTGATTGGTTGGTATTTGACAGGTATCTAGGACTTGGATTTTGGCACAAATTTTCAGACAATTTATGTAAATGTGAACCTTGTTGAAGAATAATTTCTCCTAGAAGAAATGTTGTTGGGTTTTTTCCCAAGCTTGGGTTTCCTAGGGAAAATGTGTTGTCTCTATTGCACATGGTTGTCTCTTTATGATCTTACTATTTTCATTGCATTATTGTTGAGATTTTATGTGTATAACTGTTCAATGATATAAGTGACATGAGATAAAATTGATAAAGATCGTTACCAAGTAATTATCAAATCAGAAAATTGGTTTGTATTGTTCATCTTTGTAGAAAATTCAACATGGTATCGGAGCCTTGTCAAAAGAGCAATTATTAAAGTCAACCTAAGAAGAGAAGGCTATATGTTCTTGAGAAGCCAAGCTTGGGAGAGTTCTATTTGATCAATTATCCAAGGGAGGCCGAGTGAATTCTATATATAGGAAGGGATGCCAAATTCTGTCTAGAAATGAGATCTCGTTTTGTTTCTAAAATCCATTTTGTGCTCCAGTCTGGGCCGAAGTCAAGAAGGTATCCATTCGAGATCTAGACAAAGTTGAATATGTCAGGCTAAGAGGCATTTGAGGAGGGAGAGGCTACTTGGAAAGGACTGAGGGTGGGTTGGACAATTAGGGCCTCAGGCATGCCAAGATAAAGAATAGTGTGATTGTAGAGGTGTAGTGGTTTGTTGTTGAAGTAAGGGTCTCAGAGCTTGTGAACAAGAGGGCTGAGGACTCGATGAGCCAACTAGAGGGCATCTGAAGTGAATTTACTAAAATTGATTGTGATTGAGGTCTGATAGGAGTGTTAGCATAGAAAAGTGTTGATAAAAGTGGTCAGCCCAAGTGCCCAGATCAATTAAGGGAAAGCCTCCCTCATCTACTTCTATATAAAGGAATAAATTATAGTGATGAGGTTATATGAGCTTTCTAGTCTTTTTATTAAGAGCGTCAAAAGCATGTGGGAGTGCTTAAATCTTTAATGAGAATGAGTATACCTCCTACAAGATATACACAACGTATTGATCACGATGTTACTCTTGCCTTAGGATTGTGGGAGTTGACCTAAAGCAAGTTGTTTCAATCGTTGAGAGGTTTTGATGTGCAAGAAAGGGATTCTCATGTTCACAAGTTGTTGGTAGCCCCACATGAGTTGTTACCTATATCACGAGTTTGATGTGATTATCCTTGCAAAATGCTCAGAACAACTCATTAAAGATTTTGATCCTTGGTGTTGGTTTGAGGGATGTTGAATTTCGGAAAGTTGCTTATGATTGGAAATTATGTTCCTTCATATTCATAGCTGGTCAATGTTCTTCAAAGGTTTGAAATGTTATGATAAAATCTCGTGATGGATCAGTGACAAATTATTTTCAAGAAACAATGATTAGTTCTGTGATGCAATTACAAAGGGTGTCAATAAAAGTTGGAACACTTAGGGTTTTTAAACCCTATATAAGACTTGGAGCCTTGTGTTATCACTTAGAAAAAACCTTGGTTGTAGAGGGAAAAAACTAAGTTAACATCTAACCGCTTTAGATTGAAAGTTTTCCCTTCAATTTGGAGAGGGATCTCTCCTTAAAACTCTACCTCTTGTGGTCACTTTAGCAATAGGTCATTAAGCTCATTGGCCAAATTTAATTGAGAAGAACTAAGGTTGGTTGGACTATAGGAAATTTCACCATTGGGCATGGAGTTTGACCCAATCAATCTTATGTTAACCACAAGTTTAGTGAACGAGCATAAGCAAAAGCAAGATAATAACAACTCCTTTGTAAAGTTTTAGAAATCAGAGAATAGTAGAATATCTAAATCAGATAAAAACAGGGAATAAATACTTGAATAAACGAATCTGGAGCACACAAGTATGAATTCCAACTCAAAAACTTTGTATTCAACTATTGAAGAACATATAAAACTTATAAAACAAACAGGGAGTCATAAACATATGAATTTTTACCACTTGTTCACATAAAATTGTTGTATAAAAATATTTAATCACACACAATACACATGAAGGTTTTTTTCCAAAAAATCACAACCCTTGGTTTTTTGTCATTATCAACTTTATAGAGTAATTACAAAACCATAACCATGTTTTCAAAAAAAAAAAAACTTAATTACAAAGTCCAAAAATAACTTAGTAAATCTCTAATTAAAACTAGATACATTACATTGTTCAATCATAAAACAAATTGATAATATTGTGTATCTCAGAAATATGTTGTTGTTGAAGACCTGGTTGAAGCTAAGGGTCCCCAAGTCAAATTTGATGAGGTGGCTCTCCAATTGAAAGTTGATTAGGTGTTTTTCTAAATAAAGAAAAAAAATCTAGTGAATTCCTGAAAAATAAGCTAAAAATATCTATTTGAATCTCTCAAACTGTGATAGTTGTTAGAAAATTCAGTGACATTTTTTTTCTCCATTTATTTGGAAACTGTGCCTGAAGCTACCTTTTACAAAAAAAAATAAAAAAATTGCTTAAATTTGATTTGTCAACGCCATTGTTTCCAATTTTATGAACCAACATTGACAAATTAATTGTCAGTGCTCGGGGGACCTGCGCCTTTGCTAACGTGTGATTTGTAAGAGCTTTGATTTATATATATATTTTTTTACAATTGGTGCTGATAATCCAGTTGCCAACGCTTTTATTCAACAAATTTAAAAATTGGCGTTGATAATCCATTTGTCAGCGCCTTTATTCAACATTTTATAATTAGCACTGAAAATCCCATTGTCAGCACCTTAAAATTTTTCAAATAATAAAAAATCACACTACTGAACTTAAAGCTATGAAGAAAAACTTAGATAGCACCTTGGATGAGAAAGTCTTAGGGTTTGTGGGATGAAACCCTAGAGTAATACTTGGAGTGTTGGATGCAACCTAATTTGCACGATGAAGAAACCTTGTCCCTTACAAATCACGCAAGAAAGGAAAGAAACATGCATTAATAATTGGTGTTGAGTTCGGGGATGAGCATCCACCTCAGAAGAAGACAAGGAATGCAAGCATGGCGAGATTGCAGATGGACTTTATTAATTTCTTAAAGGAGGCAAGGATCAAGAGGGAGTTAACAATTCCCTACAACCCTCGTCAGTTTCTTAATTAAAAGACAAGTACTTCATGTCTTTCTCCCTTGATTATTATTATTTTATTCCTTGGTCAACCTCTTGTCTTTGTATTTTTTGCTTGGTTATAATTGTTTCTTCCATGACCTCTTTAATGAGGTTTATAGATATATCATGAAGGTTTTTAAGTCAATGATTATGGCAGCAAATGGTAGAATTGAGAAGAACAAAGAAAAAATTGTGGCAAGAGGGTTCTCCTAGTAAGAGACAGTACAATGATATTTTGTCCAATCTCTAATATAGGTTCTTATATGACCAAGGGGTCAAGCACAAACTTAGCAAGGTGATTTTTGTTCGAAAGGAAGAAAATATACAGATTGTTAGGACATACAGAATTGTGCCAGATGACAGGAATAGCTTCCAGTTTGGAGGGAGTGAACCGTCAAGCAGAGTGGAAGAAGTAACTTTCCTAGATGATGACATGGCTTAAGATTATCAATATGCTCATATATAGAAGGTATATAGGATCAATGTGCCTTCCCCTAGAATACCATGGTAGAAGGACTTGCTTACATTATAGAGGGAGTAGCTACAGTAGAAAGAATTGCATACATGGTAGAGGAAGCAGCTACAACAGAAACATTTGCTTCTGTGATAGAGGGAGCAACCTGGACTACCACAAGAAGACTTGCTTTGGTGCTCAAGGAAGTTGGCCTCGAAGATTAAAATGAAGGATTTTGGTAGATACACTATTTCTTGGGATTGGATATTCAAATTTGGTGGATCCCACAATGTACATGCAGTTGATTGGATCTGTGATGTACTTGGTTAACACCAGACTATATATTCGCTTTGTAGTGAGCACCGTGAACGAGTTTATCGTTAAGTTGAGGCATGTACAATGGGTGGAAGCAAAGAATGTGGTACCTAAGTTGAGTGTGGTTTGATAATTATAAAACTAGTGCATGAAAGTAAAAATGAGAAAACTAAAAGATAATTAAGAAGAGTTATTTGAATCAGTGGCTTCTACTTGGATGGGCTCCTTGTTGCTGCTTGGAGAGAAACCTGGTTCATGAGGGATGCCCACGTGTTTTTTAATATGACCCAACCTTTGATTCATTGTTTCCAATTGCCATTACATTTTATCCAAAGAGATGAATGTCCTCCCTGTTGATTTTTTTGTGTAGCATTGGTAGCGATTCCTACATGTCAATAGGCCTCCTAAGTCGGCCTAGAAAAATTATGGAAATAAATAAAAATAAAAATAAAAATAAAAAATAAATTGTGGGCTTCATGTAGGCTCAATAACAGTTAAGTCAATGCCACCATGAAAGGATGTGACCCTTGGTCAAAGTCACCCACTTGACATGTATATATTTATGAAGAGACTCTTCTTTTCACCTAATGAATGATCAACATATCATCTACATAATACAACCACACGTGTGAACAGAAGAAGACCGAATTATCTAAAGGTGACCTAGTTCTAGTTTGACCATTTGACAGAGGTTGATCACAGAACAACTTTGACTCCAAAGCTTGACCACTTGTCCGAGCATACTATAGGTTGAACTTTTGACTTTTGACCAGTGTTGAATTTTGGTATTTCTAGTGGTTTGAATAGTGCTAATTTGTTGGTATTTGACCAGGTTTCACTGGTAACTTGGACTTTTATTTTGCCACAAAATTCTAGATACTTTATGTAAATGTGAACCTTGTTGAAGAACAATTTCTCCTAGAAGAAAAGTTGTTGGGTTTTCTCCCAAGTTTGGGTTTCCCAAGGAAAATTTGTTGTCTCTATTGTGCATGGTTGTCGCTTTATGATCTTACTATTTTCGTTGCATTACTGTCAATATTTTCTATGTATAATTGCTCAATGATATAAGTGACATAAGATAAAATTGTTAAAGATCATTAAGAAGTAATTATTAGATCAAAAAATTGGTTTATATTATTCATCTTTGTAGAAAATTTAACATGGTATTAGAGCCTTGTTAAAAGAGAAACTATTAATATTAGCCTAAGAATATAATACTATATGTTCGTGAGAAGTTGAGCTTGAGAGAGTTATGTTTGATCAACTATCCAATGGAGGCCTAAGTTAAGAAGGTATCCATTCAAGATCTAGACAGAGTTGAATAGACCAGGTTGAGAGGCATTTGAGGAGCTCGAGGTTGCTTGGAAAGGGATGAGGCTAGGCCGGACAGTTAGAGCCTCAGACAAGCCGAGATAAAGAATAGTGTGATCACAAAGATGTAGTGGTTTATTATTGAAGTAAGGGTCTTAAATCTTGTGAACAAGAGGGTCAAAGGACACTTGTGGAGGGTGGAGGATTGACTAAACCATCTAGAGGGCATCTAAATTGAAGATAAGAAAGTTGATTGTGATTGAGGGTTGATAGGGGTGTTGGTGTAGCAACATGTCGAGAAAAGTGATGAGGCAAAGTGCCTAGGTCATTTAAGGAGAAAGCCTCCGTCACCTACTTCTATATAAAGCAAGAAATTCTAGTGACGAGGCTAGATGAGCCTTCTAGGTTTTTTTAAGAACCTCAAAAACATGTGGGAACCCCCATTCTTTAATGCTAATGAATATACCTCCTACAAGATATAAATAGGGTATTGATCACAATGTTACTCTTGCCTTGGGATCATGGGAGTTGACATAAATCAAGTTGTTTCAATTGTCAAGAGGTTTTGAGGTGCAATAAAGGGATTCTCATGTTCACAAGTTGATCGCAACCCCACATGAGTTATTACCTATATCATGAGTTTGATGTGATTATCCTTGCGGGATGTTTTGAACAACTCATTGAAGATTTGATCCTTGATGTTGGCTTACAATCTCCTACTTGTTCTTTACATTAACAAGTTATTTAATTGCATAAACATCGAAGTAAACACGATTGCAGCCTTCACAGATATACAAATCATGCATTGAACTAAATAGAAACAATAACACAAGGGACATCGTTATTTTTGGACAATTGTCCCCGGAAAAAACCAATTCAGGAAAAATGGTGCAGCGTATAGAGGGTTTGTATTATTAAGCAGATTTCATGAATACAACTAGGGTGCTAGAAATGGCTCGCCCAATAGAGAATATCCTCGGTAGTAGTACCTCTTTCCGGAGACAGATATTCTATAAAATCAACAACCGAATTATCAAACCCCACAACAACTCCAACTGTTCCTTGTGCTAGACAACAAAAGCTGCTCCAAGCACTGCTCTAGAATTGTGTCACTCCTCCAAAAGTTGTGTTGCCCTATCCTGAATCAAAATCTGTTGATATGCTCCTATACTTCACCACAGAATCTCCCAGTGTTGCCTTTGAAGCCCTCTACGACTTTTGCATTAGCCTCTACGACCCTTTGCGTCAACTCCTACGGCCTCTGCATCAACCCTTATAGGGCCTGCACTATCTCTCTCGACACTTCACTACCTCTCTACTATGTATTCTTTAGCCTTGGATGGAAATCCCCTGTTGAACTGCCCCTCACTGCAACTGATCACTAACTCGATTTCCTTAGCAAACCTCGTCCCAGAAAATGGAATTCTTGATCTCTCTTAGTGTGTCTCCAACTAACCCTCAAGCCTCCTCTTATACTTTTCCTGTTGAGTCTTCAACAACCGAGATTAAGTCCCTAATCAATGACTAAGATTAGAACTGGCTTATTCCTCTTCACTTAGAAATTTCTCACCCATATTATATTAACACACATTAATATTTTTATTTTCCTAAGCTTAGACTTAGGAACCCATTAAAACTATTAATTATTTTAATAACTCCTCGTTTGGGTGGAATTTCTCCAAAGGATTTATGGGTCTTGGATATCTCATGCGCCTTAGCCTCTCCACCACATTTCATGGCTATAGCAGATCCGATGCTACTAAAAGTCAACACTCCCTCTTAGTGAGGAATGTGCTCTAGCAATGCTTCACCATAGAAGCATCACACTGATCCTTCGCATTGGTCCTTTGTGTTGATGCTTGGCCTGTTGCCTGTCGTCTACTGCGCTGCTACAATCTATATTGTTTCCCATGACACTGCCACTACCACTGTTGCATCCTCTCAATATGTTGCATCATGTTGCCCATAACACTGCCACTACTAACTGTTGCACTGTAACTCAGTTGCAACTGATCACTAACTCAAATTCCTCAGGAAACCTCACCCTAGAAAAACGAATTCTTGATCTCTCTTGATGTGTCTCCAACTAACCCTCAAGCCTCCTATTATACTTTTCCTTTTAAGTCTTCAACAGCCAAGATTAAGTCCCTAATCAATGGCCAAGATTAGAACTGGCTTGATCCTTGTCACTTAGAACTTTCTCACCCATATTATATTAATACACATTAATATTTTTATTTTCCTAAGTTTAGACTTAGGAACCCATTAAAAATATTAATTATTTTAATAACTCCTCATGTGGGTGGAATTTCTCCAAACAATTTATGGGCCTTGGAGATCTCATGTGCCTTAGCCTCTCCACCAAATTTCATGGCTAGAGCACATCTGATGCTACCAAAAATCAACAATTCACAGGTGGTCAATGTTCTTTAAAGGTTCAATATGTTGTGATAACATCTTTTGATGGATCAATGACAAATTCTTTTCAGAGACAATGATTGATTATGTGATGGAGTTTTAAGGGGTGTCAATAAAAGTTGGAATACTTAAGGTTTGTAAACCCTAGAGAAGACTTGGAGACTTGGATGAAAATGTCTTAAGGTTTGTGGGATGATACCTTGGAGCGAGACTTGGAGTGTTGGAATATGTAACCTAATATGCATGATGAAGAAACGTTATCTATTCTGGATCATGCAAGAAAGGAAAGCAACATGCATTAACAAATAATGTTGAAGATGAGGATGAGTATCCACCTTGGAAGAAGATAAGGAACCCAAGCTTGATGAGATTGCAAATGGACTTCGTTAATTTCTTCAAGGAGGCAAGGATCAAGAGGGAGTTCACGATTCCCTACGACCCTCAACAATTTCTTAATTAAAATATAGGTGCTTCATATCTTTCTCCCTTGATTATTATTATTTTATTCCTTGGTCAACCTCTTGCCTTTATATCTTTTGCTTGGTTATAATTGTTTTTCCATGACCTCCTACATGAGGTTTGCAAGTATATCGTGAAGGCTTCCAACGAAACGATTATGGCAACAAATGGCAACATTGGGAATAATGAACCAAAGTGTGTGGCAAGGGGGTTCTCATAGAAAGAGGGAGTGCAAGGATATTTTTGGTCCAGTATTTGATGGATAGGTTCTTGTATGACCGAAGGCTCAAGCACAAACTCAACAAAGTGATTGGTGTTCGAAAGGATGAAATTGTACATATTGTTAGGACATCCATGATCATGCCAGATGACAGGAAGAGCTCCCAGTTCTAAGGGAGCAAACTGTCAAGCAGAGTGGAAGGAGAAACTTTCCTAGAGGATGACATGGGTTGAGATTTTCAAGATGCTCAAAGACAAAAGCTCTCTAGGAGCAGTCTGCCTTCCTTGAGAAGACTATGGTAGAAGGACTTTCTTATGTGAAAGAGGGAGAAGTTATAGCAAAAGGACTTGCTTACATGATAGAGGGAGTAGCTACAACAAAAAGTTTTGCTTCTGTGACGGAGGGATGAGACAGGAATACCACAAGAAGACATGTTTTAGTGTTAGAGGGAGTTGGCCTTAGAGATAAAAATGAAGGATTGTGGGAGAAACACTATTTCTTGGGAGTGGAGATTCTAATTTGGTGGATCCCACAATGTATGGGCAGTTGATTGGATCCATGATGTACTTTGTTAACTCAAGAACATATATTTGCTTTGCAGTGAGCACCCTGAACCAGTTTATGGTTGAGCCGAGGCATGTACAGTAGATAACAGTAAAGCATGTGGTACCTGTATTATACAATTGGATGTTGTTTGATGTAACGTTCCTAGCTAAAATATTCTAACACAACTTGCAATAAAATATTAAATTTATCTTTTAGGAATTTTGACAAGAACTTTGTGTGCAAGCTTTTCTTCGAACACTTTGTCTGCAAAGCAAACAAGCACTTACAACAAATATATTTTAAAGCACAACCAGGCTTTTATTAACTTGATCAAGGCATTTACATGGAGAATATCAATTTGAGAACTTGTAATACAACTCCAAAAAATAACTCTATCAATTATGTTCTCTTGTTGTTAGCACCTTGACACTCCTAGAATGATGAATTTGGTCTCCACCTGACAAACAATTCGACCCTTTTGGAATTGGCAAATCATCCCCTCCTGAGGTTAGAAATTCAACTCTCCAAAAAGAATAGATTTGGCCTCCTTCTGAGATAAGCAATGCGCCCGCTCCTAGAAATATAAAATCATCTCCCCCTTTTGAAATAGGCAAGACAAATTATGCCATCCTCTGAAATAGGTAATTTGGCCTCAACAAAAATAAATTCATCCCTCAACAAATATTGTCAACCTCTTGCCAATCAACTCGACCTCAAGGAATAAACTTGACCTCAACAAATAACTCGACCCCAAAAAAGTAATTCAACCTCTTTAGCAAATGATGAACTTGACCTTTGACAAACGAACTTGGCAATCAATCTCAGTATGTGGAAAATGAACTCGACCTTCATAGAAATTTGGCTCATTGAAAATGATGAAAAATGGAACTCGTCCCTATAATAATAATTCATCCTCCAAAAATTGAAGATAAATTCGGCCCTATGGGAAATTACTCCAAAATCACCTGCAAATTGTAAACACATATGGAATATCAAAGTGATCTCCCCACGAGCCAAGTAGGGTGGCACTTTAGGTCCACTTAAATTAGTTGAAGAGCCAACTAGGGTGGCTCTCTAAGTCCACTAAAATCAGCGCAAGAGTTTCATTTGAAACCCTTGCACTAGGCTCGCCAAATAGATTCTCCAGAAATGATAAACAAAATAGAATGATTGAGAAGTGACCCACTCTCCCTTTTTAAAGATTTGCTCGATCTTTCTCCAACCTTCTAGAAGCACCTTATTATTTTATTTTTAATTGATAAAGTCACTCAGTGAGGGTTTTTTTTTTTTTTTTTAGGTGACTTTTGCCCGTTTTTGGCCTTTTCTACAATTAAATAATAAAAATAACTTCCCCCTCTTTTATCTAATAAAGTGGTTTCTTCTTAGAGTGGAGGCTTCTGTGAGAAGAGTAATTTTGTTATGTCATTTATGGATTAATAAAGTGACTTTTTATTAACTAATTAAAGTCACTTTTGACCCCCGAAAATGCTCAATTCACCACCATGATCACACTACCCACCCCAAAGCCCCTTTTCATCATTCCTCATAGATGTTTTCATCTTGATACCAACTAGTTATTACATCTAAGGTGTTCCTCCAAATAATCAACCTTAAATAACACCTTAAGCGTAAATAATTAAAATATGCAAGTGTTAATAACCCCGTTTTATGGGAATCATCGGAATGCAATAGAACCAATGTTGAATTGTGCAAAACTGATCCCAATGATGCAATATGTCAAGTGATCCAAATCGAATCCTATAAAACTCCTCCAAACACTTGGGGCTCACCAATGGAGTAATCCTGCTTCTACAATCTAGCTGACACAAGTTCTGGAAATCTCCCCTAACCATATCACGAGGTAATCCAAAATTGGGGACATTATATTTGAGATATGTCTCAGGAGGTGAAGTGAGGCTACATGAATATACATATTCACTTAGAGGAAAAGTATATCACAACCAATATCGCAAGTAATGAAGCAGTGTGGCTTCAAAAGCCATAAGGACATGGTGAGGTCACTTCACCTAAGACATGATGGATAGAGGAGCAGTAGAGCTCAAATACATATCCATACATGAGCAGATTATGGACATACTTCAAAGATGAGCTTAGTATGATGTTGAATGTCTCCCTCATTGGAAGGGAATGATGAGGTCTTTGCAGGATTGGGAAAACCATCTCTTGAAGCCATAAAAAACTTTGGCTGGGTCATAAAGGACTTTGACAAGGGGAGATGGATACATTCACCTTTGAAGCTAGGGGGACTTGGCTAGGTTATAATGGAATTTGACCAGAAAGGTGAATGGCCCAAGGCAATTATAGGATTGGAAACATTTTCTCTTGAGAAGCCAAAAGGACTTGGCTAGATCATAAAGGACTTTGACCAAAGAAGATAAATGTAATTCACCTGAAAAGCTAGAAGGACTTGGCTAGGTCATAAAGGATTTTGACCAGAAGGGTGAATGGTCCAAGGGCATATTCTCTCCTAAGAAGGCCAAAGGACTTGGCTAGGTCATAGAGGACTTTGACCATATGAGTTATTATATATATATAATATATATATAATATATTATATAATATATATATATATATTATATATATATATTTTTACCTAAGGAGCCATAATGGACTTTGGCCAAAGCTAAATGGCCCTAGATACTCATGTGCATGTGAGAGTTTACATTGCCCACTCTAGTATGAAATTATCTATAGACATGCATCAACATGACAAACTCATGAAATTTTCTTAAGGAAGGAGAAATTTCAGCTAAAGGAAAATTTGTTGCAACCAAGGAAAATATCTCCCTCGCTAAGAGGGAGTGTTGATTTTTTTGTGTAGCATCAACATGTATTCCCACATGCCAAAAGGCCTCCTAAGTCGACCTAGAAAAATTATGGAAATAAAAATTATAATTATAATTTGTGGGCTTCATGCAGGCTTAATAACAGTCAGGTCAGGCCTACCATGGAAGGGTATGACCCTTGGTCAAAGTCCCCACTTGACATGTATATATCTCATGAGGAGACTCTTCATTTCACCTGATGAATGGTCAACACATCATCTACATAAGACAATTGCACGTGTGAACAAAAGAAGACCAAATTATCTAAAGTTAATCAATTTTGACCATTGACTGAGGCTGACCACAATACAAATCTTGACCGCAAGTCTGAGATGATTACATGCCGAAATTTTGATTGTTGACTAGCATTGACTTTTGGTATTTCTAGTGGTCTACCCAATGTTGACTGATTGATATTTGACCAGGTTTGAGTAGTATCTTGGACTTGGATTTTGGCACAATTTTCTAGGCAATTTTTATAATTGTGAACCTTGCTAAGGAACAATTTATCCTAAAAGAAAAGTTGATGGGTTTTCTCCCAAGTTTGGATTTCCCATGGAAAATTTGTTGTCTCTATTGTGCATGGTTGTCTCTTTATGATCTTACCCTTTTCATTACATTACTGTTGATATTTTTTGTGTACAATCGCTCAATGATATAAGTGACATAACATAAAATTGTTAAAGATCATTAGGAAGTAATTATCAGATAAAAAAATGGTTTCTACTTTTAATATTTGTAGAAAATACAACACTCCCTTCTTTTATTTTTGTCTATCAACACTCTTCTTAGGAGGAATTTGTGGTGTTAATAGATATCCACAATGTACATGTATCTATTATATCTTCCACGAGTATGACTGACACTTGAAACCTTACCAACAACTTCTGTTCACATTTCTATGTCTATAAGGGTATGATGCTCTTTGGTTTATTCCTTTTCAACATGGGATAGCTCCTCTTGCACCGACAGTGGATGAGTTCTCTTGACCAAGTTGCTAATATTTTAGCCCCTAATTGGGGACACTGATGTGGCATGATGTCCTACTTTAGAGCGATTTGGAACCCAAATTGGATTGAGAATCTTTTAGGCTAGGAGCATAAATCCATAGAGGAATTAGATTTGTGAGGAGAATAACCAGCGAGAATGGAATAATCCTTAGGAAGAGTTATGCCTTACATAGGAAGGACTGTCAATGACTTCAGGAGAGAAAGAAGGCCCTCTCACACAAGTGAGCCTGTCGCTCTCACCCTGTACAGACACAACATATAATGCTAAAGCTAAAAATAATGACAAGTACAAAAATCTTCCTAGTAGAGAAGACCACAAACTTGTGGGACCAATCTCAATTGCCTTCCATTACCCAAAAGTTAGGAAGAACTTGAAATGTCTAACAAGGCTGACTCAACTATTCCTCCACAAATTGAACTGAGACACTTGTAGTGTTGATAAGAGTTTAGAAATTAGATAGGAAACAATAGCAGTGAGCCTGGTTTTCTTACCTAATTCTCTGTTGGAGATGAAAGTGTGAGCACATGCCCAAAATAGTAACCTAAATAGGCATTAGAGAGGCACAACCATGAACCACAACTACATAAGATATAAAAAACACTTAGATTGGGTGCACTAAGGAGGTTCCTTCCCTAAACAACCATCTTGAGACTTGAATCCGCATCAGAGACCACCCATTAATTGATGAAGAATGAATGGCTTGAGTTGTAAATGAGAACATAATCCCATTGCATGATACCCAATGAATGCAAGATTTATGAGATTGGGAAAAAACACAAACTCCTTGGGTGAGTGTGTATTTGTTGTAGCCGCTACAACACCACCCAAAAATTTGGGCATATTCAAAATTTCGGGTACCCCACCACTTGCCCCAAGCTACTAGGGTTCCGATAAGGCCCCCAACCAGTTACTCTTCCCTCGACCTTGCCTATCCAACCCCTTTTGGTGCGCCCACTCATGTTTCATACATTGCATCTGCACTTCATGTTTTATCTCAGATGCTTGCCCTAAACTTGCATTAGGGTTTTGAAGGTTAATGGTTTTATGGGAAAAGGTGATCCCCCTCTTGTTTTAACCTAATTCACATCCCGTTGAGAGTGTGTTCCCATCGACATTGTCGGGCATCATGGAAGAAATTGTTACATGTCATAGGACCCTAGGTTCATTATTGATTCCTCATCTCAACATGCACATTAGGATTTGTTTTTCAAGGCTTTCGTTCCCATGGATATTCAAAACCCTAGATCGTGGTAACCTATAATCAAACCATCATAAATGTTTCAAGAGACTTTCCCTATGAGTGCATCATCCCTCAGGCATCATGTGTTATCAAAATCAATTATAATTAATAGATTCATGAAAGCACCAGAAAGTTAAGCTAGCCTCCAAACTTAAACGTCCTTTTATCAACTAATATAACTTATAACATCTTAATTGGGGTCATTTATTATTCAGGTTTCTCAAATGAATTAGTGTATTGATTCATTTGGCTTTCACACAGAAATGTCACTATTGCAGAATAACTTATGTTTCATCTCGTCTTCTTTTTCAGGATGCCATGGAAGTATCTCAGACTATGCTACAGTGGCACAAGTAGTCCCTTGGCACGACTTCACTAAAACGCTCTGGTGCCAAGAGTTCCTTAATACGTGGCATGGTGGATGTTTGAAATTATAAACGGGTTATGTTTCAGAGTACGAGCCATCATGATGTGCCCAAAAGTCATATGGGAGGTCTTTGCACTCAGAAAATTAAAAATCCATAAAAATCCAACAAACAATCCGAAGCAAGGCACAAAGACATAAATACTAAAAGGGTGTAATATTCCTAATAAGCCATGGCTAATTGGAATATTCGATTTTGTTCAATTTTTGCCTTCTATAGTTATTTGTAAATAAAAAAAGTGAGGATGGCAGACATAACTCACTTTTAGAATAAAAAGTCACTTCCTAGTAGCACAACGTTGTGACTTAAAGGGGAGCCAAGGGGGCCAAAGGGGGACGTAGAAATGGAGCCCATGCAAACACATGGACGGACTGCGCAGGAGGGAAGAAACACGTGGCAAGAGGGGAATCATGCAGGAGGAGGTGAGCCTTGGGATTGAGAGAGGCAAAGGCTATAAAAGAGAGAGGAGCCCCCTCATTTTGATCATTCAATTATATGCATTTGAGCTAGTCGTTTCGACTTCTAAGCACGCTGGCTGTTTAGCTAGTCTGCAGCACTGTTTAGTGCATTGAGTATCTTCGTTCGAAGATCTCACCCTTAGCCTCGGGGGACTTCAAGTGCTTGCTCAGGCAAGGTAGTTCCATCAATATTTTTGCAGCAGTTTCGTTGGTAGTTGGCAGGAGGATTGAGCATTGTAGATCACTACGCAGGCCTGAGAGGGATGATGCAGTTCCTTCTGGCAGGAGTTCTGGATTGAGGGTTTGCAGCATGATTTTGGCGAAGGTTTTAGGCATATTTCTGGAGGGTTTCATTCAGTGGCAGCGCAGAGCATCGAGGGACTGCGTAGAACCCCAAGGGGGTGATTTTTGGGGGTCGACTATTCCAGAAAAGCTTTCTGGGTTTTTATGGGTTTCTTGAGTAGAGTTTGATTCCAAAGTTTCAGCTTTTTCTAAGGAGGGGAACAACCCAAAATCCTCATTTGATTTCCAGCAGCAGCAGAAGCACGATAGTTCTCCAGCAGCTTCCACGCAGTTCTGAGATAGGCCATTCTTTGTTATTTTGAGTGTATTTCTTCACTTGCCTCGTGCAAGTCGAGGTGCCATCTTTCTGTTCACCTCCTATACTCATCTTATTACTCAGTATAATAAAATGGCCTAACATTTCTTGAGTATCTGCTTATATTTCATATATACACTATTGTTGTTGCACTACTGTTATTATATCTCTATGATTTTCTCGGCTACTATACCACTTGTACATTTTTCTGGTTGAGACTTTGCTGGGGTTTAAGAAATATTCCGGTTAGGGATATTACAGTGGTATCAAAGCATAGATCTGGCTCAGCCTGTGGAGCTAGCAGTCTATGACACCGAGGGAGAAACCCTACATCTGTTACAGAGGTAGGAAATACAGAGGCAATGAGCGTAGGTTAGAGAACACCTCGGAGAGGGAGACTGTGTTCTGCTGGTGGACACAGAACAGGAGGAGCCTGTGGTGGACGCAGAGCAGAGGGATCTGATAGCAAATGAGGACGGGAAGAGATTTGCGGATATGCTCCTTAAATCAGTGTAGGATCTATCGAGGTAGATTGAGGTGATGGGGTAGAGATTCATGGCAGTAGAGGCCAGACAGTGTGAGAGCCCACGGGTTTTTCAGATTGGTGAGGGATCAGGTGCATCCCATCATTTTCCAGAGCAGCGTGATACTGTGTAGTAGGTGGCCTCGCATGCCCCTACACGCTCTACCATGCCCACATTCTTAGGAGCAGACATGGGGGTCGGAGCCCAGCAGGAGGCAGAGCCCGACCATATGGGAGATTATTTTGCAGAGTACCAGGCCTATGGGCAGGAGTTTAGGGATGCTCTTTCATTCAGAGACTTTGTTCAGCTCCAACAGAATAGTAGACCCCGCGACCATCATAGAGGAAACTGGCATTACCATGATGGTGACACCCACCGTGCAGCGAGTAGATTCCACTTGCCTAAATTTGATGGTTCATCAAACAGTTCGGCGAAGTCTTGAGTGGAGAAGCTGGACATTTATTTCCATCTTAACCAGATGTCGGAGGCAGAGGCCATCAAGGTGGCAACATTGCATTTGGATGGTGAGGCCCAGGATTGGTGGTTTCATGGGATGGTGACACTCGGGCACTCTACAGTGACGACATATGCAGAGTTTCCCAGGAGATTGATGGAGCGATTTGATCTGAGGGATCCAGAGCAGCATTTTGTTGAGCTGACAAGGCTCAAACAGACAGGGAGCCCAGAGACCTACATTGCAGATTTCTTGAGGGTCTCCGTGATGGTGCCAGACCTATCCATGGCATGGAGGGTCATTATGTATGTTGAGGGGTTAGCAGAGCCACTTTGGGGTCTAGTCCGATCCACTAGACCAGCCACACTCCATGACACTATCAGTAGGACCTGGGACTTACAGGATGTCTTACCCAGGACCCGAACACCTTACCCCCAAAGAAAACCTTTTCAGTCTAAGGGAAAGGATGTGAGGATTCCACCTCCAAAGGGGAATCCAGGACGAGTACAGATTGAGGATGATGTCAGGAGGATGCTGAAGAAGAAGCGGTTGTGCTTCACATGTCAGGAGCCATGGGCATCGGGATATAGATGTGCTGCTGGCAAAGCACATTTTATTGAGGTCTTCTCCGATAGTAGTGGAGAAGAGGATGACGAGGATGATGTGGAGGTAGGAGATAGCCATGCCATACAGGGAGCTTTGCCACCTCCACTGCCAGCAACAGGTGGTGCATCTTTTGCACCCACCGGAGGGGCCCTTGCAGCATTGCGAGGAGTTCCCAAGTATCTGACGCTACGCGTACGAGGGATAGTACGTGGCTAGAGAGTATCAGTTTTGGTTGATAATGGGGCGACCCACATCTTCATCGATGCACAGATGGTTGAGTGGAGAGGTATATAGACAAAGAGCTTCGATGGGTTTCCAGTCTTGGTCCCAAGAGATCAGACCATGACATGTGCTCATTATGTTCCAGAGCTTTCAGTGATGATGGGCACCTACACATTGACTGACCAGTTTTTCATGGTCGATATCCCAGACACCAACATGATACTGGGTGTTCAGTGGCTTATCACTCTAGGGAAGGTCACGACGGATTGGAAGACCCTAGAGATGGAGTGGGATGATGAGAAGACAGGGAGGCATGAGAAGATATGGGGACAACACACATATCTGCCTCAGATTGTGTTGGCTCATCAGATGGAGGCAGTCTTCCAGAAGGGAGACATAGAGTGGGCAGTGGAGCTGCGTGCATCAGAGGCAGGGACTACAGGGCAGATGGTACATCCAGAGATACAGTCCATCCTTGATCGGTATGCCATAGTGTTTGGGGAGATTCCACCAGGACAGGCACCGAATAGGTGGTTTGAGCACACCATCGAGCTTGAGTAGGGCATACAAGCAGTGATAACCACCCCCTATAGGCACCCCAAGGCCTATCGGGATGAAATTGAGTGGGCTATCCAGGAGTTGCTGGCTCTTGGGCACATTCGACTGAGCACGAGTCCTTTTGCTTCTTCTGTGGTGTTGATGAAGAAGAAGGATGGTACATTGGGGATGTGCATTGACTACAGTGCCCTGAACAAGAAGACCCTGAAGAACATGTACCCCATACCCAGGATCGATGAGTTGATGGACAAGTTGAGGGGAGCACGGTTCTTCTCAAAGATTGATTTGAGATCTGGGTACCATCAGATTCGCGTGAGGGAGTAGGACATTCCAAGACCGCATTTAGGTGTCACTATGGGCACTTTGAGTTCTTGTTGATGCCTTTTGGGCTAACCAATGGCCCCGCTACATTTTAGTCCTGCATGAATCACATCTTCCGTAGTCACTTGAGGAAGTTTGTGTTGGTATTCTTTGATGATATTCTCATTTACAGTAGGACTTGGGAGGAGCATCTCCAGCACATTATGACAGTATTGCGTATCTTACAAGAGCAGTAGTTCTATGCCAAACTCTCTAAGTGTGAGTTTGGGTTGACAGAGATGTTGTATCTGGGACACATCATAGGGGTGGACGGAGTGAGAGTCTACGAGGAGAAGATCAGGGCCATCAGAGAATGGCTGGAGCCGAGAAATGTGACAGAACTTTGAGGATTCATTGGCATTTGTACTTACTACCGGAAGTTCGTTAAAGGTTTCTTGCATCTTACTGCACCCCTGACAGATTTGACAAGGAAGGGGGCATTTAGTTGGTCGGATACAATGCAGCGAGCCTTTAACAAGCTCAAGGAGGTTATGAGGAGTTTCCCAGTGCTTGCATTGCCAGATTTTACGCAGCCATTTGTTTTGGAGTGTGATGCATTGGGAGAGGGGATCGGTGCAGTGTTGATGCAGGGAGGTCACCCTATAGCTTTTGAGAGCCAGAAGCCCCTTCCACACGAGAGGTTGTATTTTATATACGACAAGGAGATGCTCACCATCATGCATGCATTGGCTAAGTACCGATAGTATTTGGTGGGTAATAGGTTCAGGGTGAGGACTGATCACAACAGCCTCAAGTTCCTTTTGGAGCAGAAGCAGCTACAGGAGAGGCAGCAAAAGTGGATCAGTAAGATCCAAGCATATGACTTTGACATTGAGTATGTCAAGGGTAAGAACAATGTGGTAGTAGATGCCCTTTCACGTAGACCAGCCACGTTGTCTCTTATGAGCTTGGATACAGATTAGAGGGCTCGACTCTTAGTAGAGTACTCCAAGGACAGGTTTGCATGTGAGGTTCTAGATGGGTAGGTGGTAGATGACAGGTACAGGGTGGTTGATGAGATCATCTATTACAGGGACCGGATCTTCTTGACTGAGGGGTCACATGATTCACCATTGGCGGGACATCAGGGGTTTACCAAAACCTACAGGGCCATTAGAGAGAGGTTCTCATGGAAGGGCCTCAAGGAGGACATACTCCAACACATCCAGGGCTGCAATGTTTGCCAGAGGAACAAGGGAGAGATGAGCCATCCCGCATGATTATTGCAGCGTCTTCCCATTCCAGAGGAGAAATGAGAGAGTATTTCGATGGACTTCATCACAGGGTTGCCCATGGTACAGGGCAAGGATTGTATCTTTGTCATCGTTGATTCACTGACGAAGTACGCACATTTTTTTTCCATATCCGCACACTATACAACAGCACAGGTGGCCGAGTTGTTCTTCAGAGAGATCTTCAGGCTACATGGTCTTCCTAAGACCATCGTTAATGACAGGGACAACCGTTTCATGGGCGGGTTTTGGCAGGAGCTTTTCCAGTTGGTGGGGACGCAGTTGACACCTAGTACCAGTTATCACTCACAGACAGATGGGCAGACAGAGATAGTCAACAAGTGGTTGGAGGGCTACTTGCGTAATTATGTCAGTGGGCAGCAACGAGCATGGTTGAAGTGGTTGCATCTGGGGGAGTATTGCTACAATACTTCACATCACATTTCCATTGGTATGTCACCATTCTATGCCTTATATGGGTATCATCTGTTATCTTCTGCTGACGTGATGTTTGGTGATAGCAAGGCTCCTAGAGCCAAGATTTGGATCCAAGAGAGTCGGGATATTCTCCAAACTCTCAAGGATAACATGGCTACAGTGCAGAACCAACAGAAGCTGTATGCTGATAGGGGTTGGGTGGAGAGACAGTTCGAGGTAGGGGATGTTATCACTTATAACTAAAAGTTTGATGCATATAATTGTTTGTCCTAGTCTGATGACAAAGGTCTGTGTTAAAGTTGATTTCATTTTATTTTTCTCACTTAGGATTTGGAGTTTTAAAAGTTTTTAACTTAAATCATACTCCACTCCTATTGGTTCTCCTCCACCCATCATTGTTCCATAGTCATGTCTTGTCTTATCCGAGTCACC
>APFE030515839.1:174190-226004 GCA_000404065.3 Pinus taeda
AACATTTTGCCGAGGGAGACTGTAATATTCCTAATTAGCCATGGCTAATTGGAATATTCGATTTTGTTCAATTTTTGCCTTCTATAGTTATTGGTAAATAAAAAAAGTGAGGACGAGGGATATAACTCACTTTTAGAATAAAAAGTCACTTCCTAGTAGCACAATGTTGTGACTTAAAAGGGAGCCAAGGGGGCCAAAAGGGGATGCAGAAATGGAGCCCATGCAAACACATGGCGGGACTGCGAAGGAGGGAAGAAACACGTGGCAAGAGGGGAATCACACAGGAGGAGGTGAGCCTTGGGATTGAGAGAGGAAAAGGCTATAAAAGAGAGAGGAGCCCCCTCATTTTGATCATTCAGTTATATGCATTTGAGCTAGTCATTTTGACTTCTGAGCACGTTGGCTGTTTAGCTAGTCTGCAGCACTGTTTAGTGCATTGAGTGTCTCTGTTCGGAGGTCTCACCCTTAGCCTCGGGGGACTTCGAGTGCCTGCTCGGGCAAGGTAGTTCCATCAATATTTTTGTAGCAGTTTCGTTGGTAGTTGGCAGGAGGATTGAGCACTGTAGATGACTACGCAGGCTTGATAGGGATGACGCAGTCCCTTCTGGCAGGAGTTCTGGATTGAGGGTTTGCAGCAGGATTTGTGTTGGGAGATTGAGCAGGGGATCAACCCTTGCATATTGGAAAGTTTTGGCGGAGGTTTCAGGCAGATTTTTGGAGGGTTTCATTCAGTGGCAGCGCAGAGCATTAAGGGACTGCGCAGAACCCCAAGGGGGTGATTTTCGAGGGTCGACTATTCCAGGAAAGCTTTCTAGGTTTTTCTGGATTTCTTGAGTAGAGTCTGATTCCAAAGTTTCAGCTTTTTTTGAGGAGGGAATAGCCCTAAATCCTCATTTGATTTCCAGCAGCAACAACACGATAGTTCTCCAACAGCTTCCACGCAATTCTGAGATAGGCCATTCTCTGTTATTCTGAGTGTATTTCTTCACTTGCCTCATGCAAGTCGAGGTGCCATCTTTCTGTTCACCACCTGTACTCATCTTATTGCTCAGTATAATAAAATGGCTTAGCATTTCTTGTTGCATTTCTTGAGTATCTACTTATATTTCATATATACACTATTGTTGTTGCACTATTGTTATTATATCTCTGTGATTTTCTCGACTACTATACACTTGTACATTTTTCTGGTTGAGACTTTGTTGGGGTTTAAGAAATATTCCGGGTTAGGGATATTACAAAGGGATGGAAAGAATATTTCATTGAAGGTGCCATCGGAGGTGCAAATCAAAGAGAACGTTGAGCCCAACATGGTTATCTAGATGCTAGGTGGAAGCAACGCCTCAAGCACGACAAAAGGGTCATATATTCCTTACGTTAAGTAGCTATATCTTCACCAAAACAAATTGAAAAGGGATCCTCAAAATAATAGAGGCTAATCATGAAAAGGTGTTGATGACGGCTTCGCAGCATTAGCTTGCAGCCCAATTTGTTTATTCAACGGCCTTTTAAAAAATTCAACGGGTCATGTATTTGCTATTCGCCGAAGTTGTATCAAAATAGAATCCCCAAGATGACCAATAGTCAACTTTGTGCACATTTCTATATCATGTTCTATGCCGCCATTGCTTTCAGTGTTCCTCACTATAGCGGAGTTTTCCTCTGAGGTCTCATTAGCTTTTTAGTGCTTCTGAAAGTTCGGTAGAAGATATATAGTCCGCCACTGTTGCCACATTTTCCTTTGCAGGTTCTTGCTTTTACTAAGTTGGAGGTTGCATCAGTGTATACGACACCAAGAACATACGCCCACGATCGGAAAATGTGTATCCATCTGCTTTTGCCTGCAATGACCTCTTATTTTTGTTAATGCGACCTGCTTCACCTGTACCTGTAATTTGAAATGGATTAATTTGCTTGACACTCGTAACAACACCAGTGTATTTTACAGTGGTCAATGTAGTATCAAACTTGTTTTGTAGTGCTTCTAATTCTCCATTCTGGTTCACAGTATTCAAATAGTGAGCACATTGGGAAGGTAAAGGAACGTGTTTTTAATGCGTTGGAACAACAACTCCCTTCTTGTTTCCTTCCTTAATAGACAAACGTTATGCTATGCGCGTAGTCATGGGATGCGTGGTATCACCACACGCAAAGGATCATGACCAACCTGCTATATGAGTATTTAAAACTAGTGAGCGTGTTGTGCGATTGTACAAACATCCACAAACTCGATGATTGGGAAAAGGCCGTAAGGCTCAGCGGATCAACACTATAGGTCGCAGAGTCATGTCTCATTTCCTTAGGAAAGATACCGAGGGGTGCAACTGGCTATGATTTCCAACCATTGCGACCCTGGTGAGCCTAACAACCACTGAAGTCGCTGAGCCACTTTCAAGCATGCTTCCAAAAAGTGGAACCCCCTTCGAATGCGACTCTGCAATCTCTCCCAAGTCACCAGGTCGCAAAATTGCCCCTAAAGTAGGTAGAGATTGGTGCGACCTTTCCCGTCCTGCGACTTATGCGACTATGCTACTGATTTTCAAGAATCCCCTCCAGCAAGTCGCGAGGTCATAGGCGTGACCAGCCATCCAAGTGTGACTTCCAACAAAACGTGACTATGCGACCTCTGGTAAGTCGCATTTCCAACAGGGTCGCACAATTGCATTTTATGCCTCAGGGAAGCAGCAGGAAGATGCGACTTCATTATAACGTGACTATGCGACCTTCATAAGTAACAAATGACCTCACATATCGACTTTTCTCCCAAGGGTCACATTTTATTCAACGAATCATGAGGTTGTCGAACTTCTGCAAGTCGCATTTCCAAATGTGATTGATTTAACAATTGTGAGGCTGCCGATCCACACTTGCGTCATGAAGATGACATGATTTGAATAGGGTCTTCTCAAACCATTTCGAGATGTTGCATGGGGCAGTGAAAATGAGCATTATAATTTTTTCCCCTTAAAATAATGACGAGAATGTGCAACAACCATGAGACAAAAGAAATCATGAAGTAAATAGAGGACAAACAATTTTTGCTTGTTTACAGGGGTGCACTGGTTACAAATCATCTCCTAGATAGCATAACCGATGGAAAAGGGAGATATTATCAATTTCCAAATGACAAGGGAGCTATAAAAGGGTTGTGCAACAATTTTCTTGATGGAGTTGCCTTTTATTCGGAATAGTGGAAGTTACATTACCAATTTTTCTTATGAAATGCCATTCTCTTTGACTACTGTAATATTTGGATTGTGGATGAACATATATGGTATTGAGAAGAAACCTCCATATTCATCCAACATCAAATTCAAGGGAGTTGGCCACATGCATTAGAGTGTTGGATCTTGAAGCCCGGGAAGCTATATGCCTCTTAGCACTATGTCTCCTCCATAGAAGATAACAAATGCTCTGGGTCCTTCACCCTAAACAATTCTTGATGATTGATTAGAGCAAGGAGAGATATGGATAGTTATTTTAGGAACTATTGTAAACATTTTGGAGCCCAGAGACACCCCATAAAAGATTGCATTAATTGAATGTATTGTAGCATAGGATAGGACTATCCAGGGATCCAAAATTGATTTCGGTTTTTCGTGATTATTGTTATTTATTTATTTATTGTTACATTTATGGTGTGGTTCTTCAATTATCATCGTGTATAACTATGATTACTGTTTCACAAGGTACATGAGAGTGAGGACTTTGACCTATGAGGAGAAATCTAGGGTCACTTATGGGAAGACCTGCAGCTAGGATACCCGACCAGTAAATAAGTCATCTCAGCATAGCTGATCGAGACATGATGGCAACTAAAATGACATTCCATGCAGCCAAGGAACCACACAATTTGGTCTTGTACTTTGGAAAACGCCTTGATGACAAGCATTCTAGAGTCTAAAAGAACCCTCTACATCTTATTCTTCTTTTTATCATAATGGAAATGTTCTCCTATGATGCCAACAGTTAAGTAGAGAGAAATTAAGCTTGTACTAGGCAGTAGGCATAAGAGAGTAGTGAGGAAGCTCAAGAGGCATGAAGGTAGATGAAAGGGCACGAGGGAAGGCCAAAGGTCATAGTAGGTGAATGGTCACCTGACCTTTATAAATGTGCCCTCATCCCTCATTGAATAAAGAGGGGGGCTTTTATCACTTGAGTTGAGGCAGAGATTGATAACTGATGTATGCTTGAGTGCTAGGGTCACACATCTCTTGGTAGCTAGTAGAGTGTATCTGCAGTGGGTTTAGGGTTGTGGCATCGAGCGACGATATGAACAACCCATGTTCCACTATTGGGTATTGACCAATTACATGATATGTATTTGAAGTTGCAACAATATTAATAAGATTGTTTTCTTTACCTTTTGCACTGATTCCCATGCTTACTCGTGGTGGTTGTATTAGTTGTCTGGTACCTTCACCATATTTGTATGTGTGCTTGCATATATGCGAGATGTTATGTACTAATACATAGTGGTTGCATTTATGTTTCGGTTTTGAATCTGTGTTTACTTATCCCTTGCCATGTCGTTAACTCATGGTGAACTACTTTGCAATTGACCTCCGACATGTTCCTGTTTATTACACCCGATGGGGTTTTAGCTCACTAATCCCTCTTATCGTTTATCTCTTCTTATCGTTTTTGTGACTTCATTCTTGCCCCACTCTAGCATCTTCTCATTTGATAACCAGGAGCAAAAAAAATTCATGGTGGCAGTCGGGCCCACATACTGGATGGGGCTCCTATCCCAAACGGTGTGAGGTGTAATTGGGACTTCACACCGGGGAGACCCCTTAGTTGTTGGCAGTAAATTTTGGCCTATCAACAAATTGGCACTAGAAGGAGGTCCAGATGACAAGTTGAGCCCTTGGAGCTTGCAGTTTAGTCTCATATATGTTAATGGCTCCGACCAGAATCTTGCTCCCGGGGTGTTTATCTGGTTTGTCTATTTTTCAATCTTCCATACTCCAGGAGCAACTCTATCACTTGTCCCAGTTACAGTTTGATGGTTAGGATGGAACACCTTTAATCAAGCACATTTTTTATTTCCTCGAGTTTTGTGAATCTTTTGAGATCGACGATGAAGATTTCGCTTGTGTGTTTTTCTCCCTCACCCTTGAAGGTCGTGCCAAGCAATGGTGCCACACCTTGCCAATGACGTCCATTCATTCGTTCGAGCAACTCGTCGGTAAGCTCCAACAAGCATTTGACAGGTACGATTTTCAAGATGTGTTAAAGAGGATAAATGAGCTTAGGATGAAACCTGAGGAATCTTTAGAGAATTTTTATTTCAGATATGTGCATCTTTGCTTTGAATGTCCTGAAAGTGATGTCGACTGGGTGTATTTGAATATAAATTTTCAACGATTGGTTCTCGTTTCTTTACAACCTTTTCAATTAGATACAAGTCATGTTTTGCATGAGTATCATCATAATTTGTAGATTACAAAGCATCCATATTATACCTGTAATTTTGTTTTGCCTATCTATGTGAATTTGTAACAACCTCAAACCCCCGAGGAAGAGACTATTGTTTGTGGGATGTCTCATCCTCCTCTTGACTTGTTACATAATAATATTGCGGTCGTAAATGGTTGAAACGATGAATAATGCTTTATGGGAAACAAATCTGATGGTCTCACCTCTAAATCCCTCATACATTCTTTTGGTCTTGAATATGAAAATCATATAACATCTCTTCCAATCGAGTCCATGCAACACACGTCACACTATATCCCAGGATCTCATTCACCTGTGCACAATGGCTTTGGTCTTGCCTCAAGTAAAGTTGATAGTCCTATCAAATCCAACCACATCAGGCCTGGAAATCCATCTTTCCCTTTGGCGAACGTAAATAGATAGGATGTGAGTTCAAGTCTGATCGGTGCCCCTTTATCTGACTCTGTGCATCCATTCTACACTAATTTAGCCCATGGGTATACTACACAAGCTGTTCTTTTAGATCATTCACATCTTTATCTTGCTCGCATTGATTGCAATCATGTACATGGGGGTGATGTTTCACAGTCAAGGGATGCAGATGTTGAACCCCTTATGTCTGATCTTTGCCACTCGCAATTTTTAATAGGTGAAGAAGAGGGAAATGCATCTCGCCCAGCTCAAGCTGGGTCTCTCATTGATCCCTTTTCCAACAATTCTCATTTTACCGGAAATATATTCACCCACGCCTCTGGTGATTTTCCTACTTATCTACGAAGCCCCTAGAATTTGATGTCCCATCTTTTGTTCGTTTAGGGACTGATCAGGAATTTGAGGCACTTCATCTTCTACTGATGGTTATGTCAATTTATCACGTTCTTGATGATACCCCTAAACCAATTCGAATTACGGTTTTTGCACATCACGCTCCTCACAACATTTTCTCATCTGATGCGAGCTCATCTTGGAAATCGTATGATTTGGGCAATGTCTCTCTGAGCAAATATTTCCATCACCTTTCAATTGATACGCATCAACCCTATATCCTAATTGGTTTGCTGAAGGGAGTGCTCTAGCCATTGTCTCGAATCCTTTTAAGTGTCTCCCAGCGAATACAGTTTGTCAACATACACAATCAAGTGATACCTTACAATCTCCTATATGGGAGGGTGCCAATCACCTGATCTCCCCTTTGCCTGACACTCTTGTAGTTGATTCAGTTCATTCTCGACAATCTAAAGAGTCTCATTTGTCGAGATATCAATTTGTCAATATTCAGACGATGAATCCAATTCACAATATTTTCATTGATAGTTGTCTGGTCACAACCAACAATAACCGTATACACCCATCTACAAATCTTGCGAAGCTACCAATATTGGATGGTGTGTCATTTGAAGTTTCAGAGGTTGGCCAGGACGATGAGGCACTTCATCTTCCACTGATGGTTATGTCAGGTCCTCACGTCCTTGATGAAGTCCATGAACAATTTCAAACTAGGGTTTCTGAAATTAGGGTTTTTGTGTTTGAATCCTCATGGATCTCAGTTACACCCAACAAAGGCCCCTCTTTTCAGGGTTATCAAGTTGATCATCCTCTACATCATGATAAGGTTACTAATCGGATCAATCTGGCAGATTCCTTTACTAGCTGGCAGCATCGTGCCTTACTTGCATTGGATTTAGGGTTAAGCATAAACGAATGTATGTTATGGCTAGAAGACTATAAATTTCACGCTCGTGGTTCGGTTTACCAGGATTGGGTTGCAGTTCATCTTGAAAGGTCTTCTCTGACACATTTCCCTATAGGTGGACGACGTGTTCTTGCTGTTGTGCATGCTTTACAGGTAAACATGTTATATTTTGCACAACTCTTTCCACAAATTCTAATTGTTGTCATCTTTGTTTTTGTAGGTTGGGAAATGTTGCGGTGGCTGCATTGGAAGTTTGATTTCACATAACCCGAACTATGCTTTAGTTAAATTAGGATTTAGGGCTTTAGATTAGTTAGGGTTTAGTTTTGCTTATTAGTTCATTGATTAGAGTTTGCTTTATGATTTAAATTTGTCATTTTCTATACTATTGGTAGTTAGTTCCCTGCTTGCTATTTTTGCAATCATGTCCCTGCATTGGTTTATTGTTGCATGGCATTCATGAAATCTTTACATATGCATTGCATTGGTCCTTTAATTCCAAGTGTTTGATCTCTTCTGCACATAGCATTACATTGCGTCATTAGCCCTGTCTGTTGCATTACATCATACACTTTCCTTCTCGCTTGTCACACACTCACCTTTCACCTAGCCTAAAAATTTCCTCCATGTTGCATGTCGTTGTATGAGCCTTCATGAACTTGAAGTTTTCAAACCTGTGGTGCCGTGAATAGGTTTTTCACACCTTTTTCTCTTGCTCCAAAGTGCATTGTTTCATCCTCTTCACACCTGTGCAAAAGCCCTAGGAAAGTTTCCTAGTCACCTTAACCTTAGGACCGAAACCCTAGCCTTAATGATGGTGTGAAGTTGTAATGGTTACACCGATGAGTAGCCTGTCTTGGAACCAATCATCAAAGTTGCATCCTGGAGATCTCTCCTACGAGTCTAATTTGTTAATAGGGAAAATAAGAACAAATTTCTCATAGGGAACCCTAATCTGTTTGAATGACCTATACCCATATGCTAAACCTCATGCTCAGCGTGGTCTTGATTGTTTCAATGAATTGTGTTTGTTGTTTACTTGCTAACTGGAAATGAGATGTGGAAGCTTGGCATAAGGGCAAACGTAAATCAGGATATCTCTTAGTTTTTGTCAAACAAGAAACAACCTCTCTTGCTTGTAAATAAGTCGGGATCCCTCATCTGCCTTGGCGCAATGAACACCAGAAATAAGTGCAAATGCACACGTAAAAGAAAATGAAACCAAATAAAGGGTAAAGGATCAAGAAAGGCTTCCTACGCAAAGAGGTAATGCAACAAATCCGTCGGGGTACTGACCAGGCTCGCTGGCAGCAGAGCAACTTTTGTGATTTATTGAAGTGACTCCATCGGGGTACTGTCCAGGCCAACTAGCAGTGGAGCAACACCAAAAACTTATTTTTAAAATTCTGAATACAATAAGCCCTCTTCCTTGTTCTCTGCATCATCATCAACTACCGGCATGTGTGAACTGTCAATTGGGTGTTTACTAACTGACAAGACCTAGCTAAGGCACGAGGGAAGGCATATCTGCACAGGTCGAGGCAACGCAAGAGGTTCCCATAGCAATAGTTCAATACTTCCCTCGCATCAATACCTGAACTCAAACTATTTCAGGAATGTTGACAAAGATATTGGATTCTACGAGTGGTTCGCCAATCGTTGTAGCTGCTACAACACCACCCAAAAATTTGGGCATATTCAAAATTTCGGGTACCCCACCACTTGCCCCAAGCTACTAGGGTTCCAATAAGGCCCCCAACCGATTACTCTTCCCTCAACCTTTCCTATCCAACCCCTTTTGGTGCGCCCACTCATGTTTCATATATTGCATCCGCACTTCATGTTTTATCTCAAACGTGTGCCTTAAGCTCGTATTATGGTTTCGAAGGTTAATGGCTTTATGGGAAAAGGTGATCCCCCTCTTGTTTTAACCTAATTCGCATCCCGTTGAGAGTGTGTTCCCATCGACATTGTCGGGCATCATGGAAGAAATTATTACATGTCATAGACCCTAGGTTCATGATTGATTCCTCATCTTGGCATGCACATTAGGATTTGTTTTTCAAGGCTTTCGTTCCCATGGATATTCAAAACCCTAGATTGTGGTAGCCTATTGTCAAACCATCATAAATGTTTCAAGAGACTTGCTCTATGAGTGCATCATCCCTCGAGCATCATGTGTTATCAAAATCAATTGTAATTAATAGATCCATGAAAGCACCGAAATCTTAAGTTGGCCTCCAAACTTAAATGCGCTCCAAACTTAAACGCGCCCTTATCAACTAATATAACTTATAACATCTTAATTGGGGTCATTTATTTTTTAGGCTTCTCAAACGAATTAGTGTATTGATTCATTTTACTTTCACACGGAAATGTCACTTTTGCAGAATAACTTATCTTTCATCTCACCTTCTTTTTCAGGATGCCCTGGAAGTACCTTGAACTATGCTATAGTGGCACAAGTAGTCCCTTGGCATGACTTCACTAAAACGCTGCCAAGAGTTCCTTAATACGTGGCATGGTGGATGTTTGAAATTATAAATGGGTTATGTTTCAGAGTGTGAGCTATCATGATGTGCCCAAAATTCGCATGGGAGGTCTCTGCACTCAGAAAATTAAAAAACCATAAAAATCCAACAAGCAATCTGAAGCAACGCACAGGGACGTAAATAATAAAAGGGATGGAAAGAATATGTCATTGAAGGTGCCATCACAGGTGCAGATCAAAGAGAACGTTGAGCCCAACATGGTTATCTAGATGCAAGGTGGAAGCAATGCCTCGAGCATGGCAAAAGGGTCATATATTCCTTACGTGAAGTAGCTATATCTTTGCCAAAACAAATTTTGAAAAGGGATCCTCAAAATAATAGAAGTTAATAATGAAAAGGCATTGATGACGGCTTCACAACATTAGCTTGATGCCCAATTTGTTTATTCAACAACCTTTTAAAAAATTCAACGGGCATGTATTTTTAATTCGCCGAAGTTGCATCAAAATAGAATCTCCAGGACGACCAATAGTCAACTTTATGCACATTTCTATCTCTTGTTCTATACCACCATTGCTTCCAGCATTCCTCACTGCAGCAGAGTTTTCCTCCAAGGTCTCATTGGGTTTTCAGTTCTTCTGAAAGTTCGGCAGAAGATATACAGTCCGTCGCTGCTGCCACATTTTCCTTTGCAGGTTCTTGCTTAAGATGGAGGTTGCATCAGTGTATACGACACCAAGAACATATGCCCATGATCGGAAAATACCTATCCATCTGCTTGTGCCTATGATGGTCTCTTATTTTTGTTAATGCGACTTGCTTCACCTGTACCTACAATTTTAAATGAATTAATTTTCTTGACACTCATAACAACACAATGTATGTTACAGTGGTCAGCATAGTATGAGACCTGTTCTGTGATGCTTCTGATTCTCCATTCTAGTTCATAGTATTCAAACAACGAGCACACTCGGAAGGTAAAGGAACATGTTTTTAATGCGTTGGAACAATAACTCCCTTTTTGCTTCCTTCCTTAATAGACAAATGTTATGCTATGCACGCAGTCGTAGGATGCGTGGTATCGCCACACGCAAAGGATCATGACCAACTTGTTGTATGAGTTTTTAAAGCTAGTGAGCATGTTGTGCGATTGTACAAACATCCACAAACTCGATGATTGGGAAAAGGTCGTAAGACTCAACAAATCAACACTATAGGTCGTAGAGTCACGTCTCATTTCCTTAGGCATAATATTGAGGGGTGTGACTGGCTATGGTTTCTGACCATTGCGACCCCGGTGAGCCTAACAACCACTGAAGTTGCTAAGCCACATTCAAGCATGCTTCCAGAAAGTGCGACCCCCTTCGAATGCGACTCTGCGACCTCTCCCAAGTCACCAGGTCACAAAATCGCCCCTAAAGTAGGCAAAGATTGGTGCGACCTCTCCCGTTTTGTGACTTCTGTGACTATGCAACCGATTTTCAAGAATCCCCTCTAGCAAGTTGCGAGGTCACAGGTGTGACCAGCCATCCAAGTGTGACTTCCAGCAAAACATGACAATGCAACCTCTGGTAAGTTGCATTTCCAACGGGGTCGCACAATTGCATTTTATGCCTCAGGGAAGCAGCCATAAGATGCGACTACGTTGTAACGTGACTATGCGACCTTCATAAGTCGCAAATGACATCACATATCGGATTTTCTCCCAAGGGTCACATTTTATTCAATGGATCATGAGGTTGTTGAACTTCTGTAAGTCGTATTTCCAAATGTGATTGATTTAACGATTGTGAGGCTGCGGGATCCACACTTAGGTCATGAAGATGACATGATTTGAATAGGGCCTTCTCAAACCATTTCGAGATGTTGCATGGGGTAGTGAAAATGAGCATTATGCTTTTTTTCCCTTAAAATAATGATGAGAATGTGCAACAACCATGAGACAAAAGAAATCATGAAGTAAATAAAGGACAAAAAAATTTTGCCCGTTTACAGGGGTGCACTGGTTACAAATCATCTCTTGGATAGCATTACTGATGGAAAAGGGAGATATTATCAATGTCCAAATGACAAGGGAGTTATAGAAGGGTTGTGCAACAATTTTCTTGATGGAGTTGCCTTTTATTCGGAATAGTGGATGTTACATTACTAGTTTTTCTTATGAAGTGCCATTCTCTTTGACTACTGTAATATTTGGATTGTGGATGAACATATATGGTATTAAGAAGAAACCTTCAGAGTCATCCAACTTCAAATTCAAGGGAGTTGGCCACATGCATTCGAGTGTTGGATCTTGAAGCCCGGGAAGCTATATGCCTCTTAGCATTGCATCTCCTCCATAGAAGATAACAAATGCTCTGGGTCCTTCACCCTAAACACTTCTTGATGATTAATTAGAGAAAGGAGAGATATGGATAGTTATTTCAGGAACTATTCTAAACATTTTGGAGCCCAGAGAGACCCCATAAAGATCGCATTAATGGACTACACTGCAGCACAAGATAGGACAATCCAGTGGTCCAAAGTTGATTTCGGTTTTTCGTGATTATTGTTATTTATTTATCTATTGTTACATTTATGGTGTGGTTCTTCAATTATCATCATGTATAACTATGGTTACTGTCTCATAGGGTACATGAGAGCGAGGACTTCGACCCATGAGGAGAGATCTAGGGTCACTTATGGGAAGACCTACAACTAGGATGCCCGATCAGTAAATAAGTCAGCTCAACATAGCTAGTCAAGACACGATGGCAACCGAAATGACATTCCATGCAGCCAAGGAACCACACAATTTGGTCTTGTACTCTGGAAACTGCCTTGATGACAAGTATTCATAGGAATTAAGAGGAGGAGCGAGGCAACCTGAGTGAGGATACCTTCAAGTCTCCAACGAAATTTTCCTAACTACTCTCATACAATTAATTATATAACTTATGACGTTTACAAAATTATAACATCTAAATAAACATGATTAGAGTATATGAATTCCCCTTATTTTTTAAAACATTATCTACTATTATTTTCACTATTGTATTTAAAAAAATTACAGAGTCTAGAAAAACATGTTTAGAGAGTATATAAACTCTCTCCATCTTAAAAACATAATTAATTTATCAAAAATTTTAATTTGAAATATATCTTTTTGGATTCAATCACATAAATGTTTATCAAAATTTTTAATTTGAAATATATATTTTGGATTCATCACATAGAAATTTATATTGCCAAAGTGTTTAAAACATTGGTAAAAAAACATGGTTTACAAAGAATTTGGTTAGATGGATAATAATGAGTTAGTGCAATAATATGGATTTTAATCTTCCAAACTCCTTCTGTACATTAGTAATAAACGATGAGTCATAGTTATAAAAATAATTAATAATATGTTTAATCAAAGCTGAAAACAAAAAGTAGAGTAGCCACCTCCACGCCCGTGTCGTCTAGTGTTCTCTCCACTCGAAAAGTTCCTAAATGTTACTCAAATTAAAGGAAATCTCAGGGGATCAAATTAAAGGAAATTTCAGGGGAATGCACTTTTCTCTTAGTTATTTTCTCATGTGTTGTTGGTGAAGCTCTGGTCCTTGTGATGCTCTGTGTTTCCCTCGCTGCGAAGGAAAGAATCGTTCAGGTAAGGGTGGGTGCGGGGTTAACACCGTTTCTTGAATTCATGGAAGATACTCTGATTCCTCGTAGCCTCCATTAATCCCCGACATATTTACAGTCGAAAATGGTCCATTTCAGGTTTAACGAGCAAGACCAGGATGGCTACTCAAGATGTCGAGATGAAGGACTCAACAGCAGCGGTCTCCAATTCTTCTGCGCCATCGCCTCCTCCGGTTCTCACGCGTAAGTTCTATGAGATGATTTTGCCATTGCAGGTAGTGCCTGTTTTGCCTGTGTTTGTGTTGAAATTGAGGCATATTTGTGGGTGTTGCAGATCTGAAGAATGTGGCGGCGTTGATCGAGAAGGGGGTGGTTACAAAGGAGGTGCGTCTGATGATCCGCGCTATCCGTCACATTATGACTCTGAGGAGGAAGATTAAGGCCCCCCACGTGTTGGCCTTTCTGAAACACCTTCTTCCTCCTGGTTCCGAGGTCGCTTCTCGGCTCTTACCATATTTTCCCAAGGTATGATATTTGAATCCCTGTATTCTTCGCAGAAATGTATTTTTTTTTGAATGTCCGCGGATAACCGAAATAGGTCAACGGGATTCGGAAGAACAACATTTGGAAACAGCAACATAGAGTGTATAGAGTATCTCCTACATAGATTAGCTCTAATACTGATGTCGTTTTGGGCTCTGCACTAGATTGTGGATCTTTGTATTTTCATTACGAACCCTCTCTGTAAAATAATGAATGTTGGGAGTCTGATTACTGGGCTTCTAGTGCCCCCCGGCACACGGGAGTTAGCATTGCTAATCTACTCTAGTTTTTGAGTAAGTCTACAGGTTTAGGCTTGTAAGTATTTCAACAGCTAATTTATGTCTCCATAATCATATCCATGGTTGATATTAGTCATGTAAGCTGACAGATAAGGTTTTACTTTTATTACTTATTCTTAACATGTTACAAGATTTAAATTTTCAACAGTCTATTTGCAAAATAGTTATCCCCATTTGATCTAAGTGTAATGACTAACTACTACATTAATCTTTATGGAAGGCTGATTTTATGAATGTGAACCTCAAGCAGGAGTTGGATTGTATCACTCTTGCAAAACTTTTATGAGATCAAAGATGACATGCTTTGGCCGCACATCTGTGTCTTATGTTTGTTGATGTTTTTGATATAGAATTGCGAACTCAAGTGTTTGCTAGGTTGTCCGACAGTGGTTATTACAGGGGATTTTCAATTCCCATAGTATTAGCCCTTGCTGTCTTTTTTTGAGAAATAATCTTTTGTTGTAAAGCAGCTTTTGGCAATCTCTAAATATACATGTCTTCAAGTAGGCTTTAAGGCTTTGACTGCTTTGACATATCCCTGGATGGACTATTCAGCCCGTCCATATACATGGAAACTACTTGCAGAGGATAAATAATCTCTACAAGTGGGGTGCCTTGGCGGAACTCTTTCATGCTGCCTCTCTGATTCTTATTTTGAGGGTTAAGAAGCAATCATCTAGGGTGTAAGCATCAAAGTTGTGATAAAAAGCAGTCACAAATTCAGCCCTAGTAGTCACCCTTTCATTCCATTTGTGTTTCTTCAAATGCAGATCCTTCCAGCTGTGGGGTGGAAAATTGGATTTCCTGATAATCCTTCGTATGATTAAATGAAAGAAACTTGACAATTTTCCTATTGAAACCCCTTGATTTAGTCTCTCTTTTGACCCTATCAAACTTGGGATTGGGAACACTCTCAAGATGCCACTAATTGATATGGTTTCCTTCTTTTTTAACTTGATTGTCATGATTCCCATGATTTACCATTCTCCCATTAATGTTCCCTGCAAAGGGGTTTCAATCATGATCATTTGTATTCACCCCCCCTTTTGTAGTATTGGGATTCAACCCTCCTTTGTAGTCTTGGGGTCTTTGCTGACCTTCTTGACCACTACTCTCGCCTGCCTGTATCCTTCTGTCAATTGCTATAATCATTATACACAGGGCTTGGTTCATTTGTTCCATGGTGTCCCTTGTCGTATTGAAGTGAGTCCTTGATAGTGTAATTTATGTCCTCCAATTATCCTCCCATGAGTAACTTAGAATGAAGCCATAGTTGGTGTTCATCCCTGTTATGAAGCTAAATCGAGATATGTTTTTATTTCAAAGACCATAAGAGACTCACAGTATAAAACTATTACCTGGATACTATTATCTATAATCTGAAGATAATAGGGTGCTAACAATAGTAAACAACAGAAAAAACATTAGAAATAAACTCAGCACCAGCAACAACAATGCAGTAATAACGGTAGAAATTCCAGCAATATTCAGCAATACATTTGATAACTGATTCTAGAGGACTAATTGCAGAATTGAGGCTGCAGCAGTTACTGGCAACAGCAACTGGAAACTCAAAATACACAGCACACAAAACTGAAAACTTCATGAAAACATAGGGATGCCAACTCAGGTCAACTCCAAGGGAAGTATGGTCGCTGCTTCAGTATTTTTTGTTTTTGTTGACATGCTACCTGCAATAACATGGCTCTGAAAAGCCCTCTACACTAATGCCTAAGAACCCTTTTTATCTCTGATTATCCCACTTTAGCATCAGTCATCTTCATGTCAGATAACTAGGCTTTATAGAAAGCTTCATTAACTAACAGAAAATGTGTAATCATGTAACCTAAAATTTATCTTAACATGAAGTCTGTTAACTGACAGGAATTTATAAATGACTCCAAGTTTTGAACGATCCACATAAATTTCTAGTGATTCTCATATAGCACCAATAACTATCACTAAAAACAGATATCTTTAGACATCGTATCAACACATATGTAAACGTTTTTGTGATAATCAAAGGTCTTAATTAAACATTAAGTACTAGTTGAAATATCAAATTTAAATTGTAAAATGATGTAGAATGATGATTGAATAATGTTACAAATTTAAGTTACAACTCAAATTTCCAACCCATAATTAGAATATTAATTCTTTATACTCTGAGAAACAACAGTAACAAAATGTAATGTCCCAAACAAACCTTCAAGTGTAATTTTAACCTTCCAAGCAAATGTTTCCAAAAATATTTATAAAATTTTCTTTCACCTCTTTACAGACACTTTGAAGGCAAACTCAGAAATAAGATATCACAGATTCTGTCAAAACGGTTTATGTGCAAACTGGAATGAGGCAAAGGAAAATCTTTTATTAAGAACAATTGCCAGGTATTACAATGTTATTTGCAGAGAATACACCTGGGTTTTAACACCAGAAGACAGCTCGATTGTGCTGATCTGGAAATGCTCTTGAAAACCAAATATACTGCTACAGTTATGTGTCTAAAGAGAAGCTACAGATCTGAACATGGCAATCAATTGTCTCCTTGAAATGCAGTCCCTTTTTGTCAACCAAACCATTCAGCCTCCTCCAAAATTTATAGCGCTGTAGCTACCAATAACTCGGCCCTCTTTATATTCAGAGATAGGAACAATTCAATCCATAAGTCTGCCACAGTGATCTGCAATTCGATCCTTTGTTTGTGGCTGGTATCAGTGTGTCCTGAGCGGAATGATAGTTGGGGATTTGATGGTTCAGCTCCATCCTTGATGCATAGCTCACTTTGTTTCTGGAACAATGATGTGGTACAGCAACCCAAGCGGCTCAATTCTTTGCCAATTTTGGAGTGAGGTTATGACAGGGAATTTGGGCCCTCCATTTGTGCAATAAATCGGCCTCCCAAGGTTGCTTCTAATGACAAATGACTTGGCCTCCTTGTTGAAGGAAACATTGGAAGAAAATGATGTTGGAACCTCGATCTTTGAAGGAAACATTGGAAGAAAATGATGTTGGAACCCACGATCTTTGAAGGAAACGATATGATCTGGTATCTGCTGATTGTTCTCCTAATTGTCTGCCAAAATCAATCTTCAAGCCTGAGGAATGGGTAGTCTTTTGGCCTCCCTATTTTGGCACCAAGTAAGAGTATTCGCCCTTCTGCGTGGAGAAGATTGTCGGCCCTCTAGAAGATAGATCACGGCCTTGACTTGTTGCTTGGACACAAATAATTTCGAGAATCAATCTCTTTCTCGGCCCTCCTAGAAAACAATTATGTGTGGCCTCCTGGAATAAGATGAGTGGCCCTGCAAACTGGAATTTGAAGCCAATAATCTCCTGCAAAATACAAAGGATGACGCCAACAAACCCCTGCAGCAGATTAAAATCAGATCTCAAAAATAATCAAAGGAGGAATTCTACTAGGGTGGCAAATGATGTCCACCGAAGATGGAAAGAATCTAACTAGGGTGGCAAGAAATCCATCTAAGCTAGTGAGAGTTTCTTCAGAAACCGTTGATAGTGAACTCACTTGAGCTCCTAACCAATAGCAAATGATATGTCGAAATAAAATGATCAATCATTGAGCTCCAACCTCCTTTTATGATTTCTCATTGAGACTTCTCCAAGCTTCTAGATCTTCTTTTAATATTATTTTATTGAAAAAGTCACTTTTTTCCTCCTAAGTGACTTTTGCCCCTTTTTAATAATAAAATGCTTTGCTTCTTTTTTATTAATTATTATTTACCCTTTTTATTTAATAATATCAAAATTGGGTAATTTTCCCCATGGTCTCCTAGATAATTTTCTCCTCTCTCTAGCGTATAGGAGACAATTAGGCAAGAGGAAATAATAGCTCCAAATTCAAGAAATAGGGGACATTACAGTCCTCCCCGCCCAAAATTGCTTTCCCTCAACCAATTTGAGTCCGGAATGCTGTATTATCTGCCTAGCTTTCATGGCTTCTAAAATTAGAGTAGATGGGTCCTTCTTTACCATTGCCCCATCTTCTACTAGAATTTTCACAACGCACCCTGCCGTTGGCACAACTGCTGATATGTTAATGCTTGGAATGAATCTGTCAGACTGCTTTTTAGTTTGGACACCTTCTCTGCCATGATATTTTGTTATATTCCACATGAAATGAGGGTGACAGTTGTCATACCAAATATATGTTTGTTCGGTGGAGTTCTTAGAATAGACTGCCAAAGATACATTGTTGGTAACCCTATCAGAATGTTGTTTAAAGTTGCCTTTCCCAGCAGCAGCTGTAATATCTCTAATCATCATTTCAGAGTAACTGCCATTTTCAATCTTGAGACAGTATTTGTCATCCTTTCCATTCATTACGAGAATTCCTAAAGGTATGGAGTCCATGTCAATTCCTTTGCCCTTCCAATTCATCTGGATAGCACTCTTCAGGGCATGGTTGATTTGGAAAGCTGTAGTAGTATACCATAATGAAGTCAATCTCTCTCTGGAGAGGCCATTGACTTCCAGTTGCTCACACTTACAATTACATGCAGCTGTTAAAACTGCACCAAATCTAGCATCTTCCAACTCACATTTTATTAACTCTTCATTGTAGTCAGGAAACAGATCACTTTTGAGGTGCTCAATGAAATTTGCTTTATGTTGACCTCCTGAAAAGGTACATTGTCCAACAAGCTCCTTGAGGAAGTTAACATTAGCTGATGCACCAGCAACCTGAAATTTTGACAGACAGTCCTTCAATTCAACCATGGCAATGGACTTGGTTGTCTCCCAGTCGTAATTTTGGGGCCATACAAGACTACAGGCAGCATGAATTAACCTCCCTGCTGCTATTGATACAAGGTTTCCTGTAAGCATGGGTGCATTCTTTGTAGTGTCAAGGCTAAGCCGCCCATGTTCCCCTTTTGTCACAGAGAGCCATGTGATTATTGCTACTACACATCCAACAACTGTCTCTGCTTTGGCTCCTACTGCATTCGCCTTCCTCGACAGGAGCATAAAAGCTATGGGTATTACCACGGAACCAATCAGTATTCCCATGGCTACATACATCCATCCAAACGAAATGCCAGTGTTCAGTGCCACTGCTAGGATCCTCATAAAGCATCCAAAGATGAGTGCCACTGCCTGAAAATCTTTGAGAATCTGCTTTCCATTGGCATTGGGATTGATATGAGTGTGTTTGACATCATAAGTATAAATTCAAGATACTGCAATAAGTTCCGAGGGACCATCATATGTCGTGGCCATAAATAGCATTGTAAGAAATAATACTGCACCAAGATCTACTGATGTTGATGAAGAAAGTGGAACAGCAACAAACAAGATCATCCAACAAGTAATTTTTATGGGTAGAATATGTCCAAGTTGCTATAGCACTGACCCAATATCCATGGTCTACAAAAACAGTGCCAAAGTTGCCAAAAAACAAAGCCACCTAAACTCAACCTTGTGAGATATAAGCCTCTGTAGTTCCTATTGAGAGGACCACTTGCCCGTCCTATTGTGACAGTGGTTCTATGCAGTTTCTTTGGCTTGCCACTGTAACCAGTTTCTCATATACAACCTTTGGAATCCCCAGCTCACCTGCTTGCTGCATATACCCAATATGCAAATATTACCCAATACCAAATGAACAATTACTGAATGTATATGGCTAGCTAGGAAGGTAGCTTTTAGTCCTCTAGCAATTGTGTAAACAAGGACACTCAGAGGTATTAGGAAGCTCGCACCATAGGTATTTACTCTAGTAAGCATTTCCACACTAGCAGATCCTCCCAAAAGTAACATTGTTGTTACAATAATGTTTGTCAAAAAACAAAAAAAATGTGTGCAGCAAAAATCCATCTAGCTTGAATAATCACACAAACAGTGTGTGCGTAAGGAGCCTTCCTTTTGATTTCGATAGTTATTATTCCAAAAAGAATTACCTGAACCATGGCATCACTTGCATACCAGAAAGGGCCACTAATTCCATACTCCTGAGCAACATTGGAACTCTCATCGACACCAGCTATTCCCAAATTACAGTAAGATAATTGGACTACCAGCTGATGCAAAATCTGTGCTGCCCAATTGGGGATTTTAATGCAAGTCTCTACTGTGGAAGTTCCAGAAGTAATACAAGAAGTTCACCATCTGTTCAGATGCAAAGCTAATTTATTGTCTCCCCATGCCCGTGCTGATGCGGCTGCAGGAGGTAAGGGTGCACTCATTTGATGCATGAGTCTTGATTCCATCAATGCATTAATCACATCTCATATTGCTGCTAATGAAACTGGTTTCTTAGCATCAATCTCTGCACTTAGAAAGAGACGAATTTCTGCAATCCTTTCCTAACTGGTCTCCTTATATATTGAGTGACTATATGTGACTATAGGTTGTTCCCCAAGTATTATAGGATCCCTTCTGTTTCCCATTTCTGGCTGACTCTAGGGTTATTCTTGAAGAGTAAAACAGAAAAGATGCTTTTGCAACATGTAAAGAGTCCCATACTTCTCCACTGCTGCTTTGTAAAGCAGGCAAGAATGCTGGATGAAATAATGATGATAACATTGTTATTAGAGAAGCTTCCCAAACATTTGGTATACCCTTTGAAGACAATGATTCTCCCATCTTGAAGCTGTAAGACATCTTCAGACAAACCAGATTGAGTACTTCCCCTTTAAATAGCGATATAACAACATCAGCATTAAAAAGCTCTGGATCTTCAAGAATAAAGGGTCTAAATTCTTGTTTTAAAAGGTTTATTTCTCCTGGAAAACATAATAGTGGATTGCAACAATTCCAACCTCTGCTGCCCTTTATCCTTGGGAAAAGGCTTCAGAACTTGCACAATACACAATTCTGGTGGCTTGACACAGACCCCAGTAAATTGATCTAAGCCTTTATGCCGGATTCACTCATATTGATCCCTTCAACAGCTCCAATGATTTCATTCAGCGTGTGGCTTGGCTAGTTATCATATCAGGATCTAGTACACAGTTAGGAGGCACTGAAAGACAGTCAGAAGCCTGCACACTTAGTTTCTCTAGTGTTTTCCTAGGTATTTGTTCCAATACAACTGGAATTTTCATTGCCATTTTTAGACATATATCAGTCCCTTTTTCCCTTGGGGTCTCCAGAGATTGTGGTTGCTCAATCACAGATATTGGTCCACCCAGGGAACCTACATAGTCAATGTGTTTCTTTTCTGCTTGAGCTCTTTCAACTTCTGAGATCTTTTTATTCTTTTGTGGCTCCAGGTGTTTGGTTCCAGATCTGCAATCGCCTTCATTCTTCGCTGTCTCTGCTTCAGGGTTTTTAGCTTTGCAATTCTTTTCTTTCCTTGATAATAGCCACACCTCCATCTGCTCTAACATGTTTGTGAAGCCTCGGTTGTAATTTTCAATTTTTTGATGTGGATGCATTTTTCCCGTAGCCTTCAATTCTGGTCCTCCAATTTCTCTCATTGATATCACCCACAGCTGGTCAGAGTCGTGCTCTGATACCACTGTAACGTCCCAAACAATCCTTCAAGCGCAATTATAACCCCTTCCAAGCAAATGTTTCCAGCGTTTTTTTTTAATATTCTCTGACACCTCTTTACAGACACATTGAAGGCAAACTCAGAAATAAGATATCACGGAGATTCTGTCAAAACTGTTTATGTGCAAACTGGAACTAGGCAAAGAAAAATAATTTATTAAGAACAATTGCCAGGTATTATGATATTATTTTTAGAGAATACACCTGGGTTTTAACACCAGAAGACAGAGCTCGATTGTGCTAATCTGGAAATGCTATTGATATCCAAATATACTGCTACAGGTATCTCTCTAAAGAGAAGTTACAGATCTGAACATGGCAATCAATTGTCTCCTTGAAATGCAGTCCCTTCCTGTTAACTAAACCATTCGGCCTCCTCCGAAATTTATAGTGCTGTAGCTACCAATAACTCGGTCCTCCTTATATACAGAGATAGGACAATTCGATCCACAAGTCTGCCACATTGAACTGCAATTCGATCCCTTGTTTGTGACTGGCATCATTGTGTCCTGAGCGGAATGATGGTTGGGGATTTGATGGTTCAGCTCCACCCTTCATGCACAGCCAAGTTTGTTTCTGGAACAATGATGGGCTACAGCAACCCAAGCAGCTCAATCCTTTGCCAATTCTGGAGCGAGGTTATGACAGGGAATTCGAGCCTTCCTTTTGTGCAATAATTCGGCCTCCCAAGGTTGCTTCTAATGCCAAATGACTCGGCCTCCTTGTTGAAGGAATCATTGGAAGAAAATGATGTTGGAACTGTCGATCTTTGAAGGAAACGATAGGATCTGGTATCTGCTGATTGTTCTCCTAATTGTCTGCCAAAATCAATCTTCAAGCCTGAGGAATGGGTCTTTCGGCCTCCCTATTTTGTCTTCCCCTTGGCACCAAGTAAGAGTACTCGGCCCCTTATTTCTGCTTGGAATTCGTCCCTCTGTGTGGAGAAGATTCTTGGCTCTCTAGAAGATAGATCACGGCCTTGACTTGTTGCTCGGACACTAAAATAATTTCCAGAATCAATCTCTTACTCAGTCCTCCTAGAAAACAATTATGCGTGGTCTCCTGGAATAAGATGAATGACCCTGCAAACTGGAATTTGAAGCCAATACTCTCCTGCAAAATACAAAGGATGATGCCAACAAACCCCTGCAGCAGATTAAGATCAGATCTCAAAAATAATCAAAGAAGAAATTCCAGTAAGGTGACAAGAAATCCACCGAAGCTAGTATGAAAGTTTCTTCAGAAACCCTTGATAGCGAACTCACTTGAGCTCCTAACCAATAGCAAATGATATATAGAAATAGAATGATCAATCATTGAGCTCCAACCTCCTTTTATAATCTCTCACTGAGACTTCTCCAAGCTTCTAGATCTTGTTTTAATATTGTTTTATTGAAGAAGTCACTTTTCTCCTCCTTAGTGATTTTTTCTCCTTTGTAATAATAAAATACTTTGCCCCTTTTTCTATTATTTATTATTTACCCTTTTTATTTAATAATATCAAAATTGGGTAATTTTCCCCATGGTCTAGATAATTTTCTTCCCTCTCTAGCGAGTCTAGCCTATAGGAGACAATTAGGTGAGAGGAAATAATAACTGCAAATTCAAGAAATAGGGGACATTACAAGAAATTACGAAACTAATAGTAACTGAGAATTCTAATATGATAATTATAACATTTGAACATTCAACTTTTCAAGCCAAAAATTGGATATTCATCTGTAGTTGCTTCATCTCGTTTTTAAGTTTATTTTTAGTTTTTACATCTTCCAAGTCTTTTGTCAACATGCTCTCCAAGATCTCGTTGCTCTCAATCTCTAGTTTGGAATCATCTGTAATGGAATGTCAATCAATGAGGCCATCTTGTTCAGTTTCTTCATCTACACAAGCGACACCATCATTGAATTGGTCCCATATTTAATGCAGATTTTGGTGAGACAATGGGAGGCTTTCAAGAGGTGCCATGTACTCAATACATTAGGGGACATAGAGATGTGCTCCGTACCCTAAGGGTCTTAATCGGATTTGAATGTGTGAACTCTGGCCTCCTTGTTGGCAACATGCCTTACACCATTGGTGGACATAATTGATCTAACCCTTGGGGCTATTATTTATGGTTTATGTATTTAATTTATAATATAATAATAATTAAATAAACTCTAATATCAAGTTTAAACCTCTCTTAAATAATGAATAAACATTAATATAAGCAATATGTGAACTCATCAAGTATTCCTTCTTATGAACATCGAGTCTTTAACCATGAATTCATGTACAACAATATCTTAAGAGATGGAGAGACATGCCCCCTACCCTGGGAGTGGGGACTTGATTTGATTTGAATATGTGACCTGTGGCCTCCAGGCCTCTTTGTTGGCGACCATTTAGTGCAATGTTCTCCAGAGCCCTCGTGATTGAGGCACCCCTTGGGCCCTAACAACTTTGTGGACCTCTTTTGCAATATTTGTCTCGAGTCTCAATTAATGAGTTTGCAATTGGCTGTCCTTACTGGTGAATGAAAATTTTCTGCCATATCTATCATCTCTCTTTTGATTGAAGACTATGAACTGGTTCTTAGCTCCCGTCCATAGGAAATAAGCCATGTTTTTAGGGGGAATCCTAACACACCATACTATAATGAAAAATACATATGACTTTGTATTGGTTTGTTCTCAGTGTGCATGGTCTATTGATTGTGATTAGTGCCACGCTGTTTAGAGCTCTCGCAATTGAGGCCCTCCTTTTACCTAATGACCTTACCATAATTGTTTGGTGTGATGAGTTTGCATTTGGCAATGAATGTCAACAATGAATTTGTTTTGCTGGGTGTATCATATCTCTCTAGTCCAAAGACTCTTAATTGGTACTTGATGCAGGTCCTCAGGGATCTGGTCATATTTTGAGGCTAAATTGAGCAGTATGGCATGAGACTGCCAAAGATAGTTGAATTTGTATTTGTCCTGTATTTGTGTATAGGATGGCCTTGTATATGGTAACTAGGGTATATGACTTCTCTCACTTAAAGATTTTGGGTAAAAGAGGGACCTTTTAAAGATTGGAAATGTATCTAGAAATGATTTGTTTTAAGGAGCATCTAGAGAAGATGGCCTCTCGGAGTTGATCACTGGTGATGATCCACCACCTTTTGATGATGCTGAAGTTTAGCTAAAACAGTTCCTTACAGAGCATTTGTTCAATAATTATGAGGACTTTGACCTATTTAGATCATCCATTGGCTAGCCTTCTCTGTGTTCAGTGATGGTTGTAACCTATAGTATGTATTTTACTATTTTCAATTTTGCAAGGGCTTCAGAATACTGTTGTAAGTTTTAGTTCATAATGCCTGGCTCATAATTTTAAAAATTTATTATGTTCAAGAATAAAGCATCCCAAATGTTCAGACATATCATTGATCATTAATGATATAGATGATTTATTACATATCTATGTAATTCATAGCATATACTATTTATCTTAAAAAATATGTATTTTATTAAAAAAATTCATATATATTTAATTTACCGTACCGAGAACTCCATATTTATACTGGAGACTCCTGGCAGCACTGCTTTTTGAGTCAATATAGAGAATAGCCTTGGGTAATTTCCAAAGCTATATGTTTGGTAGTCAATAAGTTCATAGTTAATTTGCTGCAATGAAAGCTATGTCATTGTTCTTGACTCTTATTGCTTCTATAGATCTATTGGAACATTGTTGGTAGTGACCTTAGAGGTTTTCATTGCTTGCACATTATTTATTAATTAATATTATACTGGGCTCACTCTCTTGATTCCTAGAAAACACAAATTGTTGTGAGTTTGGATAAACCTGTTGAAGAGCATGGAATTTTAGGGCTTTTATATGGTATAAGAAACTAGCTAGATTGCAACCTACATAAAATGTGATGGCTAAATGTTTAATTTACTAGTAAGTTAAGTTTCATGCATGCCCAGTAGTTTTTACATAATTTGTTACTATATTCTGAGAGGAATTATAGGTCATCTGTTAAATTTGAGTTTAGATGGTTGGGAGGGTGCCAGTTTCAGGACATCATGTTTACTTTAGGAAGTAGAATCTAGTGTGATTGGCAATTTAATGTTGCATGCCACATGCATGGGGTAATGGAAATAAATGGATGATACAGGAATCTAAATAATTGTAGGAGTGGATAAAGGATGTCAAACTTATAGCCAAGAAATCAACTTCATCTTTGATCTTCAAGGTTATTTATTCTATTACTTTTACACTTATCCAATCTGGATGACGTGTGAAAGATAACTTTTTGAGAATTATAGAAGAATTGGATTGCCTTAAATATCTAGCTGACTTGTGCATATCTTATTCATAGCTTCTGGTTGCTGGATCCTCATCAGTGAGATAACACCTGTAAACATTTAAACTTCAAAAGTTCAAACAAATATTGCAGATGCCTATGAGAATGTTGAAACCTTAAATGATAACTTTGCTTCTGTACCTTAAGATCAGAGTCAGTCAAGATACATTTGTTTCTGTGAATGTGCCTGTCAGTACAATCTTTTTTGATCCAACATGTTTGCATGTCTTATTCATAGCTTCTGGTTCCTGGATCCTCATCGGCTATTTCACACCTGTAAACATTTAAACTTCAAACAAATATTGCGAAATACAAGGAGAATGTTGAAACCCCAAATGATAACTTTGCTTCTGTACCTTAAGATCAGAGTCAGTGAAGATACATTCGTTTCTGTGAACATGCCTGGCTGTATAATCTTCTTTGATCCATCCATTTGATCTTATACAGCCATAAAATGTTCATATGGGTAAAAAACACATGCAAATTCAAATATTGCACCCCAGATGAAATAAAATTATATTGATGCCCATTTATGACCAAAATAGGTCAGTCACACTTAATAGAGTCATGGAGATTTTTGCTTATTGAATTTGAAATGTGGGATGTTATTGTGGCAGGAAGACGAGAAGGATATGGAAGTTGACAGTCCTTCATCGACAAGTCAAACTGTTCCATCTAAGCACACCATTCTTCCTGAGCTGGAAATTTTTGCGTACTTGTTAGTGTTGATATTCTTGATTGACCAAAAACAGTACAATGAGGTGAGTTAAGATTCTGAGAGAGAGAGAGAGAGCATATTGAGCTAATCTCAAAATTTATCAAGTTGCTTTCTTATTTCATATTTTATTTTTTAAAGTGCTGATTAATATTGTTTAAGTTTGAACTGTCTCCTCATAGTAAAAGAGCATGGCTTATTCTGCAGGCCAAAAATTGCTCTTCAGCTGCAATTTCTAGATTGAAGCAATTGAACCGAAGAACACTTGATGTTTTGGCTGCTAGATTATACTTTTATTACTCATATAGCTATGAGTTGACAGATTCCCTTGTTGAAATCAGAGGGTAGGTAATACCATTGAAATTGTTCAATGGCCTTTGCGTTAGATCCTTTTAAAAATGAAAAACTGATGCTGATGTAAACATCATCTTGTGGTGTCAGTACACTTCTTGCGTTACATCGAACTGCAACACTGCGACATGATGAGCTGGGTCAGGTATGGCTGATTTGTAATAAATATTTCAGTTTTAACTTTTAAGTTGATTATTTTCATGGTAAGCAATAAATTTGGCCGTGTATTATTTATTATACTGAAGTCAAATGCTCTGTGTTGGGTTTTTGATCAGGAAACATTGCTGAATCTCCTGCTTCGAAATTACTTGCACTACAACCTTTATGACCAGGCAGAGAAATTACGATCCAAAGCTCCGCGGTTTGAAGCTCATTCAAATCAACAAGTATGCGATGACTTTGTATAATTTTCATTTGTACATAGTGTGATCAATGGAGATATCCCACTAACTTGTATATGGTGGTCTTTTAGTTTTGCCGGTATTTGTACTACTTGGGTAGAATACGAACAATACAGCTAGAGTACACAGATGCAAAAGAGAGTCTATTACAAGCAGCTCGTAAAGCTCCAGCATCTGCTCGGGGCTTCCGTATTCAGTGCAATAAATGGGCTGCAATTGTTCGCCTGCTTCTTGGTGAAATTCCAGAGAGAACAACTTTCATGCAGAATGGCATGAAGAAAGCTTTGAGTCCCTACTTTGAGCTTACCAATGTATGTGCCAATGGATATTTGATTTCAGCATTCATTCTACTGTTGTATTTCAAGTGATTATGGGGTTGCACATTTAACTCTGACCTGCATTGATTCTAATTCTAAATGATTTAAATGTAATGGTACAGGCTGTTCGTATAGGCGATTTAGAACTTTTCCGTAGTGTGGCGGATAAATATTCAAAGACATTCAGTGCAGATAGAACACACAATTTGATTGTACGGTTACGACACAATGTGATAAGAACTGGACTTCGGAATATCAGCATTTCTTATTCCCGAATTTCTCTGGTTGATGTTGCTGCTAAATTGAGGCTCAACTCAGCCACTCCCGTGGCAGATGCTCAGAGCATTGTTGCAAAAGCAATTCGTGATGGTGCAATTGATGCAACTATTGACCATGCAAATGGGTGGATGCTCTCTAAAGAGACTGGTGATGTCTATTCCACAAATGAGCCTCAACTCGCATTCAATTCTCGAATAGCTTTCTGTCTTAACATGCACAATGAAGCTGTGAGGGCTTTGCGATTCCCTCCTAATGCACACAAAAAGGAGAGAGAAAGTGCTGAGAAACGCAGAGAAAGGCAGCAGCAGGAGCAAGAACTTGCAAAGCATATTGCTGAGGAAGATGACGATGAATTTTAGATTAAGGTATTCAAAAACATCAATTTGCAGAGTTGTTTTTGGACAGAGAACTTTAGGATTTATTGCAAAAGTGCTTTACGGCATAACTTGTGGAAACAGAAGTAATGTTGTCACCTACATATTTCACGAACCTGTACTAGACAGCAATTATGTTCTTTGACACTGAAAAGCCTTCCCATTTTTCTGTAGTTAGCTTGGCTAGAGAAATTCAAGGTTTATGGATTCCCATGTTTTGCTTAACTTATTTATAGATTCAATAATGGCTTGTTTTATTATGTTTCTCTATACAAACTTTCTGATAAGTTTTATTGTATGGTTTTCTGGCCAGACATGTCCAGAATTATATTTCTACAGATAAAATATAAGTTTAGTAGCTGGTCTCTCTCTCTCTCTCTTAAACAATGATAGCATTGTATTAGAAAAAGCAGCTGTGGCCAAAATGGAGTCTTGTAATAGAAACCGAGTAGAATGGTTGCAGCCCATAAACAAATTGACAATGTCTTCTTTTTTTTTGAAAATCCCTACGGCTGTTTGACCAAGTTCTAGATTCGCTAGCATGGAGCAAACTGACCTACTAACATAAGAACCCCACAAAACATGCTAAACATGCAAATTTTGAATGCTGGCCCATGAAGGGCATTCTCTGTCACCTGAATTTCCTTGGGGTATTCATAGTGCCTGTCCAGTCCTGATTTCTCTGCAGGGCTCGTGTCCTTCTGCAACTTCCAGTGTCAAATTGGGAGATAAGCAAGAAATCAAGAATACAAGCTACCAATGACCACCTCATCTGCACCCAATTGTGGGGTAAGGGTTTGAGTGCAGGAGTTTCTGTGAGAATACAAGCCCGATCACCTTGGCTACTTGCCACTAGACCACACTCCTGCGGGGGATTGGTATGCAATTTTTTTTATTCAACACTTCAATTGAGGACATTGCAATGCCTTCTGTAACGTGTAAGGGCTCATTTGCTACAGTTTATTTGCTCCTGCTACTTTCTTGTACACCATGGTACGATTTTGATAAACAGAAAATGAATGAATTCATTGTTGACGGTGAAAGAAAACTAGCAGGGTGAATTAGCGTCAGAGGTTGTGTAAAGACTTCACATTTGTAAGTAATTAGGTTGGATTCTTTGCAGCGAGTACAGAAGGAAAGGGGTTAGTTATATAATATTCTTAATGGGGATTGGCTGGCAGGGATATGGCTTAGGCAGGTAAGAGAGCATAGCATAGAGGGTGGGCGGGTAGCTAGTTAGGTGGTGCAGGGCAGACAGGTTTTCATGCTCTGTTCAAGGTAAGGTCATTCATTCGTTCAGCTTGGACTGGATAGATTTCTTTCTTGGCCTTACCTTTGCAATGCTCTTTGAGGTTCTGAAAGAAAGTGCTTTCAGTAACTAGAGAGAGATCATAAGGCAAGTATAATTACGTATATAAAACATAGGAAGCATGTCGCTAATTGCCCTGCCTACTTCCTCCTTGTAGTACAGAGAGATACTGGCCCGACCAGAATGGGGTGGCTCCGCTCGCTCTGTAACGTGCATGGCAAGGATTTCTTCGTCAGGGCATGTATCGTGGGGGGGCATAGGCATGTCCCTTTTACATTCAAGATCTGTATTGAGGCAGGGCAGTTAGAAGCTTAGGCAGGATAGCCAGCTAGGCCACTTTTGATTACTTCAATTCCCCTATTTGATCAACCTCCCTCTATTTTATTAGGGCCTCAGTTGGGTGGGTATAGATAAGTGGTAAAATAGAGCAAGCTCGTGGGGGTTTAACTTATAGGGAAGGGGGCCTTCCACACCACCCTTTCACTTTCCAATTTGACAGGTCCCAAGGCGTCCAATTTATAACTCTCTCTCATTATTGCTTGTCTTGCATTCCCTCTCTTCTTTCTGCCTGCCATGCCATCCACCTATGCACATCCATAGGGGCGGGTATGGTAGCTGCCCATCACCCAATGGTGAATTTGAATACATGGACCTTCCTTTGTCGAAATTTCCCTCGATCCCCCGATTGATCGATGTTGACCCTCCTAGTGCGATCAAGCGATAGGTGACCAGTCATGCCATCCAGCAATTGCATCCATCAGAGCAAAGGACTATGGTTGATCCCTCCCTACTGTGGGATTTGTACGGCTTCCAAACTAGAGCATGATAAGTAAAAGGTGGTTCAAATAAGGCAGGGAGCATCAGTTATAGGCTTAGGCGATACAGATAATGACTTGGTAGTTTGGCAGGTAACTTCTCTACTTAGGCAGGTGAGTTCAAACCCTCCTATTCAAAGTCCATTCCCCTCATAGCAAGTTTGGTGTAGGGTGGGTCCGGTCGATAAAAAACCACCTTAAACACATGGTGGATGAAGGCACTACGTGTTTTTCCGGGTTCGGAAGGTATTTTCCAGATGGGGTCCCGAACTATCTATTGTATATAGTCAAATTGATTCAGGCCTGGGTGCCTTCATCCTTAAGTCAAGGGTTGAAGTGATTAAAAGCTTCTGAGATGCAATTTGAAATAAGCCAAAACCCTCGTGTTGAGTGGGTCAGACAGGTATGGTCCATCGGGGTTGATAGCTCTCTGTTTTATTTAGGTAAATAGCTGATTTCATGCATTTCATGTAAGGCTAGAACTTAGCACCTCCCTTCCAATAAGGCAGGAAGCATAAGTTCTAGGCTTATGCGGATGAGGTCGAAAACCTATCAAAAGTCCATCGGCACCCAAACAGTGAGTTTATAATTGAAAGAATCGCCCTCAAAAGGCACCTTGATAAATAAGATCCCCATATCAAACTAAAGGTTAAGTGCGCAGCAAGAAGATCAATAAGAAGTGTATAAAGATAATCCCAATACACTAACCCAGAGATATAACTAAAAAGGCAGGCACCCTTCGAAAGAAGATCCCATAAAAGGTGGGGGGTGCTAAAGAATACAAAACTCAAGACGGTATCTAAAATCCTATCCATAAAAAGGTTGATCAAGACATGAATCGTTCTCAGAAGGCGGTTTATAAAGAAGATCCCATATTAAACTGGTAACCAGAGAAGATCCCGAAATAACGTATATTACTATATAAAGACCGTCCGATATCAACCGGCGAGGCTTCATCGTGATAAGGAAGATCCCTGAATCCAATGAATGACCTGGCTGGCACAAAGGGAAGCAAGTTTCTCAATAATAGTATTAGTGCCCATTGCATATTCCACAAAAGGGTTGGTGGAGGGATCAAGAATCTAAGCGGTTCCCATTACTGACTAGTGGTATCTGTCCAACATAAAGTAATTCTGTAGGCTTCAAAGGGTAATAGCAATGGTCTAAGTCACCTTCATGTGCTGACCCCCATCCCAATCTCTTAATTCTGGCTGTAGTTTCTCAATCCAAGAAGGCAGTTCCCACACACGATCCAACAAAAGATTGTTTCGTTTCTGTGTCACCCACTTCCATTAATCCATTAAGCTGAATAATTTATTTCTTCCCTAAAGGAATGGCTGTATAGTGGTACCTTAAGTCTGCTAGGTCTGATATAAAGAGTTGAGGATTGTAGAGATTCCCATCATAAAAAGGCACCTGGTTGGATTGTTCCGGTCGATCCGAAAAACCCTCGCAAAATGCGTATTTTATAAAGAAGAATTGGGTTTGTACGGGTAGCTACCAACGACTGCCAAATCTTACTTTTAAGGTTTATTCCAGGCATTTGCTTCTCTGTATCTGCATGAATGCCCTGAACTCCCGTCCAATTCTTAGAAAGTCCTCAATTGAGCAGCAGTGTCCACAGCATACCTGTTTGACTTGTAGATTTCTTCCATGCGTCATGTCACCAACAACATTGGAGTTCCGAATGCACCACGAGTTCTGGACTTCTGCCACACCCTGTTCACACCACTTCTTTTGTTGTCTACCATCCACCAACTCACACATTACAGTGACTGTTTCTGCGTTGAGTTGTTGCAACTTGCTACCTCAATGCCAGGAAAATCCCAGATCGACTACCTACCAACGAGGACACCAATGCCAGCCAAAAAAAATTCTGAGGCATTTTCCCCAGCACAATCCTTGATGTGAAATAACTAATGCAAGCCCTTGGGCTCGTACACAGATTAGTAGAAAGAGGGAGGGGAAATCGCTGAACCTGCGACCAGAATTAAACAACACAGGGAGAGGAGATGATCTTTTTGGATCTGCAAGAATAATTAAACCACGAGTGAAGAGGAGCTGATCCACCATGCACTTGAAAATGAGAAAATTGGCAGTTGATTGCATCAGGGATTGAGGTGTGAAATAGAGGCTATAACCCATTACCCTGCTGGACTTGCAATTCGAGACACTTGTGCACAGCTTATATTGGAAACTCAATATTAATAAATGTCGTGGAAGGGGGATGAAATGATGAGCCCTCTTTTTTCTTGTGGATCTTTTACTAAGGTTTGTTCCTATATTTTTGAGGTGGCCTGCCTCCTTATTATGGACTTGCAACACTTGATAATACGATATTTCTTTGTAAGTGTTTGGCCAGTCTAAGATTATTTGAACTCAACGAAATAAACAAGGATTTTCAGGGTTGATAGATGGGGGGACCTCATAATAATTAAGGAATCCCCTACTATTACATGATTCACCGCTTGCTCGTTTAGCAAATGCGAACCTTGAAGTGAAGTGCTGCCATTTCCTCTGCATTATTATTGGTGACAATACGTAGTCTCCAAGCAAAAGTCTATTTCCACTTTTCCTAGGGGATAAAAAATGATCTCCGCTCTACCCCTAGTTTTAGTAGCTAATGTTGCAGAATATATCAAAACATTACTTGGATTACATTTTCAAGAAAAGTCAACGCTGCCAAGGAAAATGATGATAAATATACCCTGCCAGTGCAAACTTTTATCAAATTTTTACAGATAGCTGTCATCCCTTCTTGTATTTTTCCTCTTGATTCCAGCATGGAGTTAGCTTGGTCAAAGGTCTTCACAAGTTAGCTGTTGCTTTGGATATCCACTATTTCTAATATTAATTGAAATTGAACTATTTTTATAGAAATGACCTGTGGACAGGACATCTTTTTACATATGTGGTCCCATAGACTAGATATAGTCTCGTGGACGTTAAAATTTCATTTCATATTTGGTAGTTTTCTAAGTGTGTAGATCTTAATAACATTTCTTGGATTTCATCTGAAATTTGGTCGTTTCCTAAGTGTAGATCTTAATAACATTTCTTGGTAATTTTCTGTATGAGCTATACGTTGTGCTTGCATTCTTCTTCGACACTACATATGGATGGAGAATTGTTTGGTTGCCTCGCCACATCCTTTTCCAATTTCACCTTTTCACGTGTATTATGGGTAAAAAGCTTTTAAGTAAATATTATGTGAGAAATTTGGTGTGCACTTTAGTTTCTGTTCCTTTCAGGTGCGCGTCCCAGATTTATCAATTCTGATCTTTCCGTTTCATTAAACAATAAGAGAGGAAGAATGAACATGCCTGTGAGATGGTTTTTGATCACAAGCTGTTATTCAGTGTTAGTGCTTGTTGTCTTCCTGTGTGCTAGGTTGACATTCATTAACGTGGAGCGGTTTGATAGGGACATGGGATTTAGTGCAGTGCGATGTTTTCTTTTGTTTTCATATTTTTTTTTGAGATACTGCACTATATAAAGGTTGGTCATTATTTTGATGATAATAACTTTTTTCCTTTGTGGTGGGGTATGAAGGCCAATATTTTGATGATATAAACTTGGACAACAATTGAGATGATAATTGCATTGGACCAAATCCCCTATTTTGCATTTTATTTTCTCCTTACTAAAAAGGAACACATCATCTCCATGTTACAAAAGATGGTTTCTCTGGAGGCTCTATTTTTGTTGGTGATGATTAGCTTACATCATTTCTATTATGGTGGCACATTCCTTAGGAACACATCATCTCCATGTTACAAAAGATGGTTTCTCTAGAGGCTCTATTTTTGTTGGTGATAATTAGCTTACATCATTTCTATTATGGTGGCACATTCCTTAGGAACACATCATCTCCATGTTACAAAAGATGGTTTCTCTAGAGGCTCTATTTTTGTTGGTGATAATTAGCTTACATCATTTCTATTATGGTGGCACATTCCTTAGGTCTGGGTGCCCTTCCATCCTAAAGAGGGACAACCTTATCTTTCATGCATTCAAATGAACTTGAGGATGTTTATGACATTTTTGAATGCTTTTTATAATTTGGGGACATAATGAGGGGGCATCCTTTTGGATTGAGAAATGTTTTTTGGGGGCAAATTCTTTTATGTTTTAAAGAAAATTATGCTTAAAATGATAATTCAAGCGGTTGGGACACAATTTGTTCTCAGATCAAGTTGGATTTAAATCCAAGGAACTCAAAGAGTAGGTGCCCACATGACATCGTGGCTCTTACTATATTTGGTTTGTAGGTTGTTGGATATACTCTTGGTTTTACAATGGCAACTGGAAGAGGTTGAGATCATGGTTTGTTCTCTCATCCATCCAGGTTCAGTTTCAAGGCACATGTTGGGCCTATTGTGACAAGGCTCGAAGAATAGGCACCTCCACCCACGTGATATCTTGGCTTTTGCTAAGTCACAAGTTATTGGTATATTGGGCTTGTGCACTGCTAGATATACTCTTGGTGTTATAATGATTGGTAGAAGATTTGGTCCTAGATTCATGACTGATTCACCATGGTTAAAAAAATGATAGAAAAAATTGTTTTCAAGAGAATTATATTGTGAATAATAGGAGACATTAAAATTTATAAAAAATAGCAAGCCCTTTCCCATTTTTTTCTTGTTTGCTAGGTTATGTGAATCCTAAGATCACTGGTACGGCTAACATGTGACTCAACTAGTTGTGTCCTAGGGGCATCTAAGCTATCAAAATCACCTGGGAATTGCATTCGGTGGGGACCACACCAACTCTTAGCATGGTTGGATTTTTGCCCACGAAGTATTGAACTAGTAATTTTTATATCATAAGAGTATTTTAATAGAACATTTTATCACCACCTACTCTACACCTTGTAGATGAACTCTTTCCAATTTTAAAAAGAAAAAAAATAACATTTTATTAAGATATTATAAACCCCATTCCAATTAAAAAACATTTTATAAATATATAACAAGCCCCTTTCCAATTTTGGAGGGGGTTAATGCAATCTGTGCAAGATGGACAAAAACAAGGAATACGCTCATAAATCTTATCTCCATGGTGGAAAAACCAAAGTAAAATTGACCTCGTAACAATGAAATTGTTTCGTAGGGCATTTCACTTGCATCCTCATAGATATAGGAAGAATTTTGGTCACACCTATTTGTGTGACTTAAATGTTTCTTAGGGGGCAGCTTTTGGTGGTTTTGATGTTATATTTTTTTTAATGTTTTTTTTTTTCGTGTTTTCTTTGTGAGTTTGAAATTACCATTTTGTTATTTGGTTCACTTATTTTGTTATTTGGTTCACTTAAACATGAGTATGTATCTTTGTGTGATACTCTCTAGAATGTTATGAACCATGTGTGAAAAATTATAATAAGTCAATGCATATAATTTATTTTGAAGGGAGATCTCTTTTTATAATGTCTTCAATGCAAAATGCAAAAGACGATATGAGATGATCCTAACTTTATGTCTCTTTGGTATATATATAAGAGACAAATGATACCAAAATATAGAAAGCGTATAGTGAAAGGCTTTTGTTGATCTACTAATATAAGATTAGAAATGTATTAATTCAATCTCTAGGGCTTAATAAGGAGTTTTTGTGTTTAACATGCCCCTCGCCCTCAAACAAGTGTTTTTTCATAACACTAGGTGTTTCTACATGAATAATTCATCTTTCCAGGTTGCCTTTTCCATTGGTAGGTGTTGAATTTTCTACTAGAGGGAAGACCAAACTCTGATTTGTTGATCTGATAATTACTTTAATGATTTCCAATCAATTTATGTTTTGTCACTTATATCATTGAGCAATTGGTTGAATAGATTAGCACTAGCATTATATCATTGAGCAATTATGCGCACAGAATCTCAACAATAATGCAATGAAAACAATAGGATCATAAAGAGCCAACCATGCACAATAGCGACAACAAATCTATCTTGGAAAAAACACAACTCCTCTTCTATAAGGAGAAATTTTTCTTCAACAATATTTACAATTCTAATAATACTCTAGAAATATGTACCAAAATCCAAGGCCAAGATATTAGTCAAACTTGGTCAAATACATGCTAGTCGATGTTGGCCAACATTTTGAATTTCGACTTGAGTTCAAGCTTGGTCTTGTTGGTAACAATGGTTCACTGTGGCATAAATATGCGGTCGAAGTGTTACTCTTTTGCGGTCAAATTTGCCCCTTCTTTGAGGTCAAATTTAGTCAAATTCATGGTACACAATGGATTCTCGATCAAAAAGAGCATATCCAACTTAGTTAAATAACAACTTCTTTATCTTGGTCAAACTTCATATTTCTTCCTCTTGACTTTGTACGTGTGATATGGCTCAAAGAGTAGGTGCCCACATGATGTCTCAACTCTTGCTATGTCATAAATTATTGATATATTTGGCTTGTGGGTTGTTGGATATACTCTTGGTGTTATAGTGATAGTTGGAAGCTTTGACCCAAGCATTTCCTAGATTATTCCAATGTTTTGTGGATTCACCATGGTTTATAAAAATTTGATAGTTCAAGTGGTTGAGAGCATGGTTTGTTCTCCCATCTATTCAGGTTCAATTTCAAGGCACATGTTGGGCCTATTGTAATAAGGCTCGAAGAATAGGCACCCCTACCCACGTAATGTCTTGGCTTTTGCGCTGCTAAATATACTCTTGGTGTTATAGTGGTAGTTGGAATATTTGGTCTTAGATTCACTACTAATTCACCACGGTTAAAAAAAAACGATAGAAAAAATTGTCTTCAAGAAAACTATATTTCAAGTAATATGGAACTTTAAAATTTGTGAAAAAGAGCGAGCTTTTTCCAATGCGAATCCTAAGATGACTAACACCCCTAACCTATGGCTTCAGCGGTCACGACTCAAGGCCATCTAAGCCATCAAAATCACTTGGTAATCACCCCCGCCCTAGGCCACACCAACCCTTAACATAGCTAGATTTTTTCCCATTGTGTTTCGAACCGCTAACCTTACACCACAGAGTACCTTAACAAAACACCATGTCACTGTCTACTCTACACCTTGTGGTCGAGGTCTTTCCAATTTTAAAAAGAAAGAAAAATTACATTTTATTTTGATATTATAAACCCCCTTTCCAATTGAAAAAACACAAGCATTTTATAAATATATGATAAGGCCCCTTCCAATTTTGGAGGGGTTAATGCAATATTTGCAAAATGGAAAAACAAGGAATCAATATGGACAAAACATCGGGTCATAAATCCTATCTCTCTGATGGAAAAACCAAAGTAAAATTGACCTTGTAACAATGAAATTGTTTCATAGGTGAATTTCACTTGATGATATTGTGTTCGATATATGCATCCTCATGTGTTCGATATATGCATCCTCATTGATATTGGAAGAATTTTGGTCACACATACTTTTGTGACTTAGCATTGTCATGTTTCCTAGGGTGCACATTCTTGAGGTTTTGATGTTGGATTGTTTTTATCTTTTGGAGTTTTCTTTGAGAGTTTGAATTTACCATTTTGTTATTTGGTCCACTTAAACATGATTGATTATGCATCTTCACGTGTTACTCTATGGAATGTTATGAACCATGTGTCTAAAAAATTATAATAAGTAAATGGATATAATCCATTTTGAGGGGAGATCTCCTTTTACAATGAATTCAATACACAAGACAATATGAGATGATCCTAACATTATGTCTCTTTAGTATATATATTGGAGACAAATAATAAAATCATAATGAAAGAGTATAGTGAAAGGTTTTGGTTGATTTAATAATATAACATTATAAATGTATTAACTCAATATTTAGGGCTTAATAAGAGTTTTGTGTTTAGCATGCCCCTCCCCCTAAAACAAGTATTTTTCTTAACACTAGGCGTTTCTACATGAATAACTCGTTTTCCCACACTGTCTCTTCCACTAGGATATGTTGAATTTTCTACAAGAATGAAGGGTAGAAACTATTTTTTCTGATCTGATAATTACTTCCTAATGAATCAATTTATCTTATGTCACTTATATCATTGAGCAATTATACAAAGAAAATCTCAATAGTAATGCAATGAAAATAGTAGGATCATAAAGAGGCAATCGCACACAATAGAGACAACAAATTTACCCTGGGAAAAACCCAACAACTTTTCTTCTAAGCAAAAATTATTCTTCAACAATATTTACAATTCCAATACTCTAGAAATCTATGCCAAAATCCAAGTCCAAGATACCAATCGAACTTGGTCAAATACCAGCTAGTCAATGTTAGTCAAACCACAAAATCAGAGAAATTGACGCTAGTCAACAGTCTGAATTTCGGTTTGAGGTAAGGCTCGGTCCTGTAGTCAAAGGGTTTGAGGTCATCGATGGTCAAATGTGGTTGGATGTGGCCAAAATATGTCGTCAAAGTCTTCCTCTTATGTGGTCAAACTTGCCCTTTTCTTTGCGGTTAAATTCAGTGGATTTCTCGGCAGAACAAACATATTCTAGGTCAAACAAAACATATCTAACTTGGTCAAATGGTAACTTCTTTATCTCAATCAAACTTTAAATCTCCTCCTCTTGACTTTGCACACATAGATTAGAAAATGGAAGAATGTGTGTGATTCGAATTGGTCAAATGAGAAAGTCAACTTGTGTATTTATATTTGTCAAATGGGTGCCCTTTTGACCAAGGGTCACACCCTTTCATGGTGGGACCAACTTGACAGTTTGGGGCCCCTACATGAAGCCTAAAAACTGAAATTTATAAATTTTCATTTTCATAATTTTCCTTGGCTAACTTGGGAGGTCTTTTGGCATGTGGGAATACTTCTCGATGTTACACAAAAATCAACAATCCCTCTTAGCAAGGGAGGTATTCTCTGCAACATATTTCCCTTTGCTGAAATTTCTCCTTGAGAAAAGTTCATGAGCTTGTCATGTTGATGCATGTCTATAAAATAACTCCATTTTGGAGTGGGCAATGTAACTCTTCATATGTACATGAGTATCCGGGGATTTTGGCCAATGTCCTTTATGGCTCCTTAGGCAAATGTATCATTCTATGGTCACAACCTAGCCAAGTCCTTTTCGCATCCAAATTCTTTTGGCTTCTCAGGAGAGAATTTTCCTTTGGATCATTCACCTTTATGGTCAAAGTCCTTTATGACCTAGCCAAGTACTTTTGGATTCAAAGGTGAATTACATTCATCTCCTTTGGTTGACCTAGCCAAGTGCTTCTCGCAACCAAGTCCTTTTGGCTTCCAAAGAGAAGATTTGCCCAATCTTATAATTTCCCTTGGTTATTCAGCTCTGGTTGACCTACCCAAGTCCTTCTAGCTTCAAAAGTGAATGTATCCTATAATTTTCCCTTGTAATGCCTTGGGTCGTTCACCTTTTTGGTCAAGGTCCTTTATGACCTATCAAAGACCTTATGGCTTCAAAGATGAACGTGTTCATCTCCCTTGGTCAAATCCCTTTATGACCCAACCAATGTCCTTCATGGCTTTAGGATTTGATTTTCCTAATCTTGCAAAGACCTCTTCCCTTCCAATGAGGGAGACACTCAACATCATACTAAGCTCGTCTTTGAAGTATGTCCACAATATGCTCATCTGTGGATATGTGCTAGAGCTTTATTGCTCCTCTTTGCAACCAAGTCCTTTTGGCTTCTGAAGCCACATTGCTTCATGACTTGCGATATTCCTACAAAGACTCACTTCACCTCCTGAGACATATCTCAAGCCACATCCAACTGTACAACACAAATACCACATGCTTTGCTATCATCCACTACACATCTTTCGACTCAACCATAAACTAGTTCAGGGTGCTTACTGCAAAGCGAATATCTAACATGATGTTAATCGGGTACATTATGAATCCAATCAACTTCATGTACATCATGGGATTCCCCAAATCTGAAACTCCAATCCCAATAAGTAGTGTATCTAGAAGAATCCTTTATTTCAATCTTTGAGGCCAATTTCCTTTGACACTAAAGTATGCCTTCTTATGGTAGCCCTGGTTGCTCCTTCTGTCATAGAACCAAATCCTCCTACCATTGCTGCTCCCTCTATCACGCATGCAAGTCCTTCCGTTGTAGTTGTAAGCAAGTCCTTCAGATGTAGCTGCTCCCTCTATCATGTAAGCAAGTCATGCTGCTATGATCTCCTCAGAGAAGGCATACTTCTCCTAAAAACCTTCTATCGTTGAGCATCTAGTCTGAAAATTTAAATCCCACGACATCTTCTTGGAAGGCTACTCCTTCCATTTTCCCTAATTGTTGGTTCCCTTGGAACTGGAAGCTCTTTCTATTGTTGAACACGATCCTGGATGTTAATTTGTGCATTTTCTTACTTCGAACACCAAACATCCCTAAGAGTATGACCCTCTGTGGTAGGAGCTAAAATCCTCTTGTAGCCCACTCCCTCTCACTGGGAGAACCCTCTTATCAAAAACTTTGCTTTGTTCTTCTCGATGTTGCTAGAATCATTGCCTTGACAACCTTCACAATGTACCTTCAAACCTCATTCAGGATGCCATGAAAGAAATAATTATAACCAAACAAAAAAATACAAATACAAGAGTCTGACCAAGGAAAAATAACAATAATCGAGGGAGAAGATATGAAGTACTTATCTCTTGATTTAGAAAAAAAATTGCTAAGCATTGTACGAAATTTCCATTTCCCTCTTGATCCTTGCCTCACAGAAATAAATGAAGTTCATTTGTAATCTCCTCGTCCTCAACATTAGTTGCTTATGCTGCTTTCCTTCCTTGCATGATTTGTAAGGGCTAGGGTTTCTTCATTCCATGCATTCAGCTTAACAAGCCATTCATTGAGCTACCTAGCCATACCAAAGGTTCATCAACAAGCTAGTATCAACACCAAGTCATTCCATATGTTAAGTATACATTACACCAACTCTACTTGCTTTCAGTACTCTTAAGTCTTCCTCTAGGGTTTATAAACACTAAGTCTTCCATTTTTTGTACACACAAGGATAAGGACACCTATCAATACCTTTTGCAACTTCATCAAACTTCTCATGTGCAAATTATACCTGCTATAGTCACATATTCAATCATTGTCTCTTGAAAGAAATTTGTCACTGATTCATCACAAGACACCGTCACAACATCTCAAATCTTTAAAGAACATTGACCACTTGTGAATTTGAAGGAACATAATTATGGCTCACAAGAAACTTGCCAAACTCTAATATCCTTCAAGCCACCATCATGGATCAAAATCCCCTGTGTATATCTTTGTAGGAGTTGTACTCAAATATCTAGGTACTCCCTTATGCTTTTGAGTCTCTAGAGAGATTATCTAGCCTCATCACTAAGAATTATTGCCTTATAAAAATTAGGCGAGGGAGGATTTCTCTTCAACTCCCTCTGGCTCACATGATCTTAAAACTCGTTCTTTTCTTAGTTTTTCAAGATCTCAATCAAGTGTAAAGACTTCATGGCGAATAAAAACAAACTCAACTCCTTCAGAAGGTTCTTGGTTGTTCGTCCTTAATGTTTGAGACCTTCGACCTCCTCTTGAACCAACTATGGTCCTGTTCCTACAGCAAGAAAACCCTAAAACAAACGAAATACATATGTCGGCGCAATGCTTTTCCTTTAAAGCCAAAGACTGCAACGGTTCTAGGACAATGGAATGAAAAAAATGAACAATAATAAAAACCTTCTCCTTCTCGAGCACATTATAGTATTTGATTATATTAGCAGTTACAAGTTATCTGACACATGATTCCCAAAGCCTTTCTCAAAATGTTCAAATCTAGGCTCATTCTGCCATCATTCCATATTGGTTTAATGTTATCAGTGCTTGTTCTTGTATTTACGGTAGGCATTCTTGTATTTATGGTAGGCATATATGTTGTACATCTTCCTCCTTTGGTTCTCAATGGTAGCATGTTCTCGACTAGACTTTTTTTTTTCTGCCAATTCAAGTACCTCTATAAATGGTTTCAATGGCTGTTTAATGCCTCACCTTAAATCGTTGCTTCAACGTAGCCATATGTAATCTAGTCTCCTTTCAATTGCATCCATTGCAAGTCTGGTTTGGATTATGCTTAGGAGTCGGTCACATGATGAGAACTTGTGCTATATCGATGTCTCTTTTCCGCCTGCTAGTACTATGCTGAACTTACTCATATTATGTGGGTATGGGTATTCCCATTGAAAGTGCTCTCAATATGTTGTATGAGAGATATGAACAAACCCAATTTCTAGAATAATGGGGATACACAAAGTCCCATTTCAAATGTCTCCTACTGCTATTGTTGTCGGCCTCTTTATTTGATCAACTTCTTGCTCATTGTCAACTTGCTATGATTCTCCTTCCTTGTAGCCTTTTCAACCTAAGTTGTCCTTAAAAAATGTTAGGAAAAACACGGAGAGGGGGGGGGGGGGGGGGGGTGAATCAATATTTTTAATTCACTTTAAATTTCAATTTCCCATTTAGAACTCTGTAAGCTACTGTTCTCCATGACACCCATGTGTGTACGTGATTTCAATGAAATAAAGTTGCGTATATCGAATTTAGTTATTTTTTTTTATAAATTCCATCAGTGATCTAACTTAACCAATGCATCATTATTTCTTTAGTTATTCATTATGCAATGATCATGAATAGTAAAGAGCAGATAAATTTCGACACATAAGAAACACATCAACATATGAGGACACCAAGATTTTAGGTGGAAACCCAATGTGAGAGAAAACCACCGCCGCTGTCGTTTCTGTCTTCTTCTTTTATTATAAAGAAAGACTTCATTACATATTGTACTTGCACAAACTCTTACCATTCTTCAAACACCCACCTGCAAGAGGCTACAACCTCCACTCGTTCTCCAACACCCATTGGAAGGGAGCTACAACCCCCTGATTTCGTTTACCGACTCCTATTGGAAGGGGGATCCTACCCCCTCGATGAAGGCTCCAACCCTCAACAGCTTGTGGACCACGTTTCAAAATGTTTCACACTCGATCCACCTGTCTCAAATACACATCAAAACATGTAGGCCAACTTTCATCAGATTTTAAAACTGGACCTAGACCACATTATGCTCAGTGTCAAACTGAATATTGAATCTAAAATACAATGATTGAAGCACTGTAAACCAAGTTTATCACTGTGACATCACCCCACTAAACACTGAAGAAAACCAATCACTAAATCTCAACCAACCATTGCAACTAGATCAAATCAATGCACAACCAATCCAATCAGCGGATACAAGCCATCCTGATTAAGACATCATTGAAAAACAACAAAACTCATCAAATGTCATCATTAAGTAATATTGGAAACCCTAACCAGATTTAAGTCGGAATATATACTCAAATGTGATTACGCAGACTTATGTATATACACACTTATTATGTGCAACACCCGCATACCAATTTTAATGTACTGAAAAATATATCTTAGAATATATGCGTGACTAAACAAAAACAGATCCACATATGTACATGACTATCTAGAAGTAAATCTGAATGCAAATATTAAATTATTGAAACAAAATTTCACTGCAATCACAATTCACATTCCACAAACTTCATAGTCAAAACTCACATTTCTGAAAACACATTCAGATCACAACATCACTATAACAAAAAATTTATCATTGTTAGCATATATTTCAACATATCTTCAGATCTTTGAGATTTGAGTCTTCTCCTTGCTCCCTGATGCACACATGTTCCAGATCAAATCACACAAAAATAATCTATTACTTGCACACTTAACTCTTTGATCTCCATCTCATATAGATTTTTCCTTTACCAATACCTTAGGCAAATCCTTTAGTAACGTCGTTAGTATTCATTGATGGGATCAAATAGAAGTCATTGCCACAATTACTATGGAAAATTACCATGGTAATGGCCCACGATATTCAGTTTTCCATTGTTCGGATTATGTACACAACTTCTGTTCACAGAACTTGCGTATGTACACGACTCTTTTTCACAGGAACCATGTATACTTCTCAAACATCACATTTGTCATTCATTTGTAGATAAACCATTATTTCTTTTCCACATGTTCTATAATATCTATACCTAATATTCCTGTTATTTGAATTAGTTCCATAATCACCATATTATGACTAAGTTGACATCAAGTACATATTTGTCAAATAGGTTGAAACCAAGGACAACACAATAGCCATAATTCCAACAAAAAATGGTCATAGACTTTGGCTAATTCCTCTTTTGATTATTATGATTCTTCTAGGGCTTGTTTTCTTACTTCAATGGATGATCTTTTACTAAGCTATGATACCATTGAATTCTCTATAAGAATGAATAGTAGAAACTGATTTTTTGATTCGATAACTATTTCCTAATGATTTCCAATCAATTTATCTTATGCCACTTATATCATTGAGCAATTATACATAGAAAATCTCTAAAAAGTGATGGTAGGGGATTGGAAATGAGGGATTCTAAATTATGGATCAAAGTCCTAATCCATTGGGCCTAATAGTAATGCAATGAAAACAATAATATCATAAAGAGACAACCATGTGAAATAAAGGCAATAAATTTATCTTAGGAAAACCCAACCTTGGGAAAAGCCCAACAACTTTTCTTCTAAGGAGAAATTGTTCTTCAACAATATTTACAATTCCAAGTATACTCTAAAAATCTATTCCAAAAACCAAGTCCAAGATACGAATCAAACCTGGTCAAATACCAGCTAGTTAATGTTAGTCAAACCACCAAAAAATCAGAGAAATCAATGCTGGTTAATGTTGGTCAACAATATGAATTTTGGCTTGAGGTTAAGTGACGTAGGAAAAACCCATGATACTGATAGTATGCATATAAAATGCAGAATCTCATCTATCCCAGGAATTTCAATGCCCTGCCTAGTCAACCCTTCATAAATTAAGGTTTAAGGCCCCTTAATTAAATCTCATGCGGAACGATTTAACAACTAACCCCAATCTGATGCTTAGTTAATCCTGTTTCGCGAAACCTTATAACTCAACCCTTCATCCTTTATAATAACTTAGGTTAATTCTATAACCGCACATGTTAGCCAAAGCCCCCTCTACGTGCCAACTCATCATATATCGCAATCGTGGAGTTTCAAAGAACTCAATAGAATATGCATTTAGAACTCTCGATTTGCGATATGCGAATGCCCTTCTCCACCGTTGATTTCATCCACCAGATCAACGACTGTCACAATATCGCATCACACCAACATGTGATTTCATCGCATTCCTAAGATGACTCCTCTCACATGCGATATGCGATAACACAATTGGACTCCAAATAAAAAGAAAATCGCTCCTATAACCTTCTTAGGTCTGCTCTCCACAAGTCTTAGCACTTCAATATCCACTGTCGATCTTATCTTTAATCCGACAGTTGATGTCTTTCCTAAGCAACAGAGCTGCTCAGTGATCTTGTGCTGTAGATCAAAACCCATTTGATTCGATGATCCACAACGATATTTCACATACCACTTACACGACGTTTAACCGGCCTTACAGAGCCGATAAGGATTATAAAACCTTAATCTATAAATGTTCGGGTCCGCTCTTGAAGTTAAAGTTCGATTTCTTTATGGCCCGATATTCGTTGGATGACGGAGGCCATCAAATCCTACTGTCTGTGGCCCTTCAACTAGCACGTGGGTTATCAGCCAACTTAACCCCGCAGTTGACTGTGACGTAACCGTTGAATGTGGGATCGACGGTTAAAATCGAGTGCGGGCCTTCAACCACGATCAAGGAATCCTGTACTCTCCTATCCCCGCTGTGGTTGCTAATCATCGTCGATCTACCAGATCTGTCGATTTGACGATCTAGATCGATTTCCGCCTTTCACCTTCCACAAGTACTTGGATTCAATCTCCGTCATTCATTTCTTTTACTTATGTGGCACGACTTAATCTTGGTCACCCATTGCCTTCAGCCTCGGTTGTTGATATTTAGATCCAACGAATCATGTGCATCGTTACCTCATTCCTTCATCCTTCTCTTTACTTTGGTTTTACCATTTTAGCTTTCTTCGGGGTTCTGGTCCTTTGCTGTTCTGCTACACAACTCTCTCCTAAGCTTAACTTTGTGTATTCATTAACCACTGTCTCTCAGAAATTTACTTTGATCCTTCAATCAGATTCAACGACATGATCCTTCATCCTCACTTCTTTCTGTATTATGCCCGAACTCCACTTGCATACATACATTGTGCAAAACTTCCAATTCACACATAATTTATCATCCAATACTCAAACCACACACTACACGAATTTAGGAATTGAATATATATATATATATATATAATATATATAATATATATATATAATATAATATAACAAATGAATACATAATGAGACTCTGTCTCTCTGGCCTGATTTTCTCTTCAGTGGCCTTTGTTTTCCTACCCACCGTAGGCTTACAATCAAACTTATCTAACTCTCGACTTGACTGACTAACTAGCTAACCCTTGACTATTCCTTTTTAGGCTTACATTTATACATAAGGATTCTACAACCAATTCCTGGTTTAGATCCACAATATTCTCAACAAAATCCTAAAGTCTCTTTCTTATCTCTAAGGATCCTCTCTAATCCACAAAATCATGAACTAACTCTTAATCTACATTTTACAATTAATTCTCAAATCTCTCAATCTCTCAACTATACCGATTCTCTCATGTTCTCCTACATTCGAGAATACTTACTAATATGCCTCACTATACTCAATTAAATTCCTATTCTAGGTTCTCTCATTAAAATCACTCAAAATGTTAATAATTACATTAATTCAAAACATAGGAAACCAACTTCCTTGAAAACACAAGACCCCTTATGCCTACTAAGATACAATGATATTATTGAGTTGAATGCTCCTGCATCAGACTCTCAAGGTTGAAAATAATCATGATCTCTTGATCATGTTCCTCTGATCTATGTCCTCCTAGATCCCATACTTCGTTCGGTAGTATGTCCTTGGTTGTTGGAGGACCATCTTCCATACTGCTTGTGTGAAATCGTAGTCAACCATTAAGTGGTTAGAGGTTTCGATAACAAAATTGCATAAGCTGCATCTAAAGGGGCCGTGGAATCCACTTTTGATCAGATTTTCTCCTGTTAGAGCCTTTTTGTGCATGAGTAACCAAGTGAAAAAATTCACCTTTGGTAGACTAAAGGGGGACCAAACGGATTTCCAGAGCTTCGGTGTTAGCAAAGGGGCATGTATAGCTTGTAAAGAGGAGAATCCTTGAGCTGCTGTATATATTCCGAGTCTTCCCCACCCCCATTTGTCTTTGGATGAGCGATGGACAGGGGCGAGACCAGGGAGTGCTACACATAACAAGTTTTTTGGGATTCCAAGTGGTCGGGAACCCCTTGAAAAGTCCATCCTGCCCAGTTCTCTTTGCTGTCCTAAGAACAAATATTTGCTAGCCGAAGGAGACCTTTGTTCACTAGCCAGATATTTATATCGTTGCAGGAGTTTAGGGTGGCCAAAGGGGCATTCCCTTGTATAGTATCCTCCCACAATAAGTTCTTTGTCCATTGCCTGGACCCTAACTACTTCATTTTTAAGATGTGAAGGTATATAGTCGTTATTTGGAGTTATAGTTATTTATCTCTCTGTTTATTTTGGTTTATAGTCATCTATAATTTTTTTATGACCAGATCTATACCTTTCATTTCTGCGTATGCTCTTTGTTCCCCGACTATGCGATCTGGGCAAACCAGAAACATAAATAAATGATTTTTCTCATGTGTATGTTCTTTTTTGCTGCGCTTTAGTGTGATCTCAGAATATGAAAAACATTAAGGAAAATATCTAATTTCTAGTGGAGTAACCCCTAATCTAACTTTAAGCCATAAGGCTTTTATACTTTTGCTTATTTTCTTGGTTTGTGTGGTTGTTTTTTGTTTTGTAGGCAAAAATGAATTTTTCAAGCAAGCACGCATCCCAAAGCTCCAACGATAAAATAAAATAAAACTTCTTTCTTTCCAACAATTACTAAATCTTTTAACTAACTCACTTAATCTAAAATTACTTTATGAGAATAGAGGTCTTGAGTTCAAGTATTTCTTTTTTTTGAGTTACATTTTCAAAAAACACATGTAGCTTATGTTTTAAAGTTACTTTATGTAAAATTGTTCCCACCCATTATAAAAAGTGAGTCACTTATAATTCTAAAGTCACTTTATCTTTTATTTAAGTTACAATTTAGTTGATAGTTCATAAAGTAACATTGTAAAAATGAATTTCACTTATTTATAAAAGTGGGTCACATAAAGTAATCTTTTTTTAAAAGTGAGTTAATTAGATTAAGTTTGTAAAAAGAGGGGATTTTTTTTTTAATATAACATTATCATCAACTTCCAAACATTCACTTGGTTGCTTGGTAGCTGCAACAATTTTTCTTTAAAAAAACATAATTTTTTCACCCGAAGTCGTTTTCAGAGCCGTTTTTTTGAATCAACCTAATTTTTTGATATATTTCCATTAGAACACTTAGTTTCAACATCTACAACTTCAGTTTCTTTTAAAATGGAAAGTCCATGCCTAGTTATTCTTAACAACACCAACTACTTCCAATGGCTATCCTACATGGTGGATTTACTTAAGTAAAGGTCTGTATAGAATAACCTCAGGCCAAGAGTCTAAACATAAAGATGAATATAAGCTAGCCAAATGGGAAAATAAGGAAGATCAAACACGAGGGTTGATAGGGATGTCTATTTATCCAGACTTTAAATTCCATATCGTAGAAATTGATACCCCCGATGAAGCAATGAAGAATCTCAGTACTGTTTTTGGAATTAAAAATGAAATTAGAGCCCATCAACTCGAAAATGAGTTGCTTATTTTTGACCCCAATAATTTTTCTTCCATTGAATATTTTTGTCCAAGTTCAAGACCCTTAGACTTCTCTTGGAAGGTGTTGAGGTTAAGAAGAAAGATGGTAGCCTTATTTACTCCATTCTTACTAAGTTAGGATCATCGTACTTTGTGTTTGTTTCCACCTTCCACTAGAGAAGTCTTTATTTCTTGAGGAAAAGACTACAAGTCCCCCTCTTTTGATGCCTTTTGTAATTCTTTAATAAGAGAACAAGGAAAACTCTTACATCTTGGTAGTTTTAATACCGAAAACTCTTCTAAGAAAGCCTTAGCAGCCCAACAACAACCAAGTTCAAAGAATCCTAAGAAGCAACATCCTAAAAAGGGAAAAATCAACTCAAAAAAATGAGGCAAAAAAAAACAAAGGGAAAAACATTGATAAACATTGCAACTTTTGTAATCGTGATGGCCACTTAAAATCCAAATTCTTTAATAAGATGGAAGCCTTGGAAGCAAGAATGAAGAAGCATAACATCCATTTGGAGCACTCTTCAACTTCAACTTCATCTTCAAGAATATCACTTTCTACATGTGGTGGTCAAGCATCTCGGTCTGATTATGCACTAAATGTATCTTCTTTTTCTCATTCTCATGAGTGGCTCGTTGATTTTGGAGCTTCTTATCACATGGCCAAAAACAAAGCCATGCTTTCTTCATTAAATGATTGTAACACCAAAAATATATATGTTGGTGATGATAGATCTCTTAGTGTTGTAGGGCCCGGAACTATTCATCTAGACAATGGTCAATTTAATGATGTATTATGTGTTCCTACCTTATCTTGCAACCTTCTATCTGTATATCAGATAACTCATTCAAGTGAAGGTAAAATCGTCGAATTTTCACCTCATGATGTTGTAATTAAGGACCTAAGAGATCCTAGAGAGATTTTAACTACTGGCATTGGTGATGATTCTACAAGGTTGTATAAGTTTGACAACTTTGGGTCATCAAATCTTTCCTCGATATTTGTTGCTCATAATGATGAAGTGAGCAAACTTTGGCATGAGTGATTTGATCACTTAAAACTATCGCTCCCTTCAAAATCTATGCAAAGAAAATATGGTGACAGGTCTTCCTATGGTATCTTGCAGAGATGGTGTTTGTTCCAGATTTGTACTCGGAAAACATCATCAGGATAGTTTTGAAAAACGTGCCTCTTGGAACACCTCAGCCCCTTTACAACTTGTGCATAGTGATTTATGTGGTCCACTTCCAATTTTTTTTTTCTTTGGTTACAAATATTTCTTAACTTTCATTCATGATTTCTCCAGATGCATTGGATATACTTCTTAAAACTCAAGAGTGAATTATTTAACATGTTCTTGGCCTTTAAGACCTTTGTTGAGAAACAATTTGGACATCAAATTCTTAAGCTAAGATTTGATAATGGTAGAAAATATGTTAACAACAAATTCATAAACTTTTGCACTAAGCATGGAATTCGATTACAACATATTGTTCCATATACTCCACAACAAAATGGTGTAGATGAAAGGAAGAATCACACCTTCAAGGAAATGGCTAATTGTATGCTTCAATCTAAAGGACTTAGTCTTATTTTTTGGGTAGAAACAATTAACTATGATAATTACATTGTAAATCACACTCCTACTAAGGTTTTAAAGAATATCACTCCAGAAAAAGCATGGAGCTCAATTAAACCATATGTAAGTCACTTTCATGTTTTTGGAAGTGAAGCATGGGCCTATATTCCAGATGAGAAACATGAAGCCTTAGAACTTAAGAGTGAAAAATGTATTTTTGTTGGATATTCTGAAAATATCAAAGGATATAGACTTATTCAACCTAACTCCAAAAATATTATCATTAGAAGAGATGTAAATTTTGATAAAAATATATCGGCCTATGAGCCTAGTTCGACGGATGTTCCACCTCTCTCTACCTATCCTACTTCTGAAAATATTATTCTTCAGATGATGACAATGAGGATGACAATCCTACCACACCTTCTTAGGATCTTCCTTTAGCTCCTCAGCTTCCAAAATGGGTTCGCATTACTCGAGATGCAATAGGTGCTCTTGCAGGTGATCCTATAGATCAAAGTCGTACACATTCTGATTTCGATAGAGCCTCTTCTTTACCGTCTCCAGCTTCAACCAATTATGATCTTGGAACCTTTGCCGAAGCTTCAGGCCATCCAGATTGGGACATAACTATGAATGAATAATATCATTCATTATTGACAAATGCTACATGAGACCTTGTTCCTCTTTCCAAGTGACGAAAAATTGTTAGGTGAAAATGGGTTTACAGAACCAAGTTTGGATAAGATGGAAAAATTAATAAACATAAAGCTCGTCTTGTTGCTAAGGGTTTTTCACAAGTTGAAGGCATTGACTATACTGAAACCTTCTCCCCTGTTTCCAAAATGAACTCTATCCACCTTGTTCTTTCCCTTGCTACCTCTTTCAAATGGGAAGT
>APFE030515839.1:226378-242879 GCA_000404065.3 Pinus taeda
TTTCTAGGTGTCATTCTAACAATACTGTTTACACCAAGAAAGTGGGTAAGTCCCTAATCATTATTGTTCTTTATGTTGATGATCTTATTCTTACTGGTAGTGATCCAAACCTTATAAACCATGTGAAGTATAGCCTTAAAAATAAGTTTGAAATGACAGACTTAGGACACTTGCATTATTTTCTTGGTCTTCAAGTCTTGCAATCCAAAGAAAGTATTTCCCTTTCTCAGTCCAAGTATGCCTGTGATCTTCTACACCACTTTCACATGGAAGACTATAAGCCAACCCATTCTCTCTTTTAGTCCAGAGTCAAACTTTCAGTCACTTGTGCTTCCCCTGAAGTTGATGCTACCTTATACTGTTAACTTGTTGGAAAACTTTTGTATCTGACCCATACCCATCCTAACCTTTCCTTTGTTGTTGGCCTTGTTGCTCGATTTATGCATAAACCACATGAAAGTCATTGGAAGGTAGCTAAAAGAATACTTCGTTATGTTCGAGGTATAATTTAGTTTGGGATTCATTATAGTGTAAGAATCTCCTCAATTAGTTGGTTTCACTGATTTTGATTGCGCTGATGACCCTGATGATCGGAAGTCTACCGCAGATTATGTCTTCACTCTTGGTTCTTGACCTATTACATGGGATTGTAAGAAAAAAAGTTCCATTTCTCTTTCTTTAGCAAAAGCAGAGTATTGTGGCGCTGTTGAAGCTAGTAAGGAAGCCATGTGGCTTCGTAAAATCCTGTCAGAGTTTGGTTTTCAACATAAACATCTGATTACACTTTGATGTGATAATCAAATTTCCATTAAAATATGCAAAGATCCAGTCCAACATTAGTGCAACAAACACATTGAAATACACATGCACTTCATAAGAAATCTCATTCATGACCATGTTCTTGAAATGAAATATTGTTCAATCGATGATCAAGTTGCAAACATCTTTACAAAGGCTTTCACAGAGGCGAAGTTTATTAAACTTTGATTTATGGTTGGAGTTCAGGAAGTTGTCATTACGGGGGGTTAGGCTCTAATGACCCCTTCTCCTATTGTGTCATCTTTGTACATCCTTCAATCCTATCCCAAGTTGTTCTTAAGGGAGGATGTTAGGATATTCCAACGCATAGGAAATAATTAAGTATAACTTGGTCTAGTGTATAGTTAAGTAAAGTGTTGTTCTTTAGTATGTACTTTTTGCAACTTACAATTCGACGGTCACAATATGTTCTAGACATGAAGTGATCCAACGGTTCATTCTCTCCTTGGTATTACTGATAATTGATCTGTGGCTTAACACCAGATTGGTCCATGATCTCTATTTAAAGAGAATGGAGGGTCATTTGTCTGAAACCATTTATTAGAGAATCTTATGTAAATTTTCTTTCTTTTTATTAATAATATTGCCCGAAGTGATCGCATTGGCTCAGTCCATGGACTGTTTCCATCTTTGAGGGTTTTAACCACGTCAAGAATACTGGTGTACTGATCTGTGATCTATTTGTGAGCAGTGCCCTTTGATGTTCAATCTAAGGAACTTACCTTGTAAGTTCCTACAATGTTGATATATTTATTTCTTCATCTTATTTTTTGACATAACTCAGTTTTTATTAAATAGTTTGAGAACCTCTTGTTGGTTCCGTAAGTTGTTCTACACTGCTTGAACCTTTACAATCTCTTTCAAGGGTGATGTGATGGATGGAGGATGATATCCACAAAGGCATTCTTGATGTTATACCACCTTTTGCGAAATGGAACCTCCTGATCCATTGATTATTTATTAGTTGCAAAGCAACGAAGCTATCCTTCTAAACATTTATTCACATTCTTAGTTTTCCCATCGGATTGAGGAAAGTAAGATGCACTGTCAATCATTTGAATACCCAAACAAGAAAATTAATTTATAGTGAAAATTGGATACTTGTCACTTCCAATAATATTTGGAATTCCATGTAGTTTTTGGATTGTTTCCATGAATGTTGTTTCCATTGTATTTGCTTTAAAATGATGAGAAAGAGTGTAAAAAGGGGCATAATTTTTCAATGACCGACTACCACCATAATGACATTCTTTCTTTCAAATGTTGGTAAACTTATAATAAAATCCATTGAAACTTTTTTCCAACGTTGTCTTGATATAGGTAATGGTTGTAGAAGATTATGGGTCTTGCTTGTCTCTCCCTTATTCTATTGGAAAAATACATTTCAACCACATGTTTTGAACATAATTGTTAAGACCTTCCTAGAAAAATTCCTTCTTGATGCTGTAGTAAGTTTTCAAGAACCCTAATGTCCTCCTATAGGAGAAGTGTGAAATTCCAAAATTACCTTTTTTTTTTTGATTTGGGAATTCTTACATAAATATAGGTAATTTTGATATAACCTCAATAGATCATTATTCTACACAAATTTATCTAATACACTTGGGTCCTCTCATAGTTGCTTCAATTTTCTCTTTGCTTCTTCCACCCAATAATATTTTCAAAATAGAAATAACACACATAACCCTTTTTTTTCTTCCTCTTTCCTTAAGAGTCATGTGTCCTCATATTATATATATATATATATATATCTATATATATATATATTATAATAATATTTTGAAGTCATAAACATACATATTTGTAACCCATTTTTGTTTCTCCTTGAAGATAATTGTTGTTTCAGGAAGTAATTCAAACTATCATGATATGTTTTTACTTTGAAATGTCTCCCTGTTAGGTAAGGGTGCCATGTTCTAACCACATGTAATAAATTGGTTAACATTTATTTTTTATAAATGAGTGTGAGAATGTTTTTTCATTTAAGTTGACTTCTCTCAAAAGCAGGGGGATTCCTTCTTGCATTAAAACTACAACAATTCCATGGCCTGAGGTATCGCACTCCATAATAAAAGTTATTGTGAAGAGGACATAAGTTGTACACATAGCCTCCTTAGTTTTTTTAAAGGATTTTGTTGCTTTTTGAGTCTATGAAAATGCTTCCTTATTTAATAATGTTGATAGAGGTGTCGCTATTTGACTATAATTCTTGACAAGCTTGCTTTAATAACCAATCAATCTTACTAATCTGATAAGTTTCTTCAAGATTTTTAGGATAGACCATTCCATTATGGCTTTAATTTTGTTAAGGGCTACTTTGAAATCTTTGTGATATATAATATAATGTAACTATTCCACTTCTTGAACCCAAAAGGTACACTTAGAATATTTTTCATATGGTTTTTTCTCTTTCGATAGTTCTAAAACCTTGTCAACATGCTGCACATACTTTCCCAAGATTTTCTATAAATTAGCATGCCACCAAAAAACACTTACACAATTTTTTTAAGGAATGGTTCAAAAATAGAATTCATCAAGCTTTGAAAGTACATTATACAGTCCAAACGAAAATACAAAACATACAATGAATTTCTTATGTTCTAATGGCCGTTTTGGGAATATTTTCTCGCTTCATTCTGATTTGACAATATCTTGAACAATATTCAACTTATAAAATAATATTTTTCCATGCAATTCATCTAATAATTCATCAATGACAACTATAAGAAACTTATCTTTTATGGTCATTTTATTGTATTGTTTATAATTTGGACACGTTTCGTGAACCATCCTTTTTTGTAACTATAATCACTGGTGAAGAGAAAACACTTTGGCTAAGTTTAATGATGCTAACCTCTAATGTTTCTTGAATCAAACTCTCATCTCACTCTTTTTTGAATATGGATTCTTGTGATGAGTCCCATCAATCGATACATTTCGAGGATCATTAGGCCATCCTCCAGCCTTAAAACTATCCTTCTCTTACGTTAATTCACATTTTTTGTTATAGTATGCTTAGTAAGAGGAGTAAAAGGTGTTTGTCATAGTATGTGGCCTAATGTGGTTTAATTGTAGGAAAATGAGGCATTTTTGAGGCTATTACTATGCAGGGGCTTGATGGAGACAACTAGGAGAGAATCTAGGGGGTTTGTCCACCTCTTTAACTCCCTAAACTTAGCTTGGGATCACAATATCCTCACTCACTAGTTCGAGTTCATTGGCAACCGAGTGACTCCTAGTGCAAGTGAAGATCAAGAGGGACAAGATCCACCATTTTTGAGATCAAGGAGGGAACCACTCCTACTTTCAAGGGAGATGTTTTAGCTTCCCTTTTGTATAAATAAACTAGAAGAAGATAACATTAGGATTCAAATTTTTTGTTCAGCTAGGTGTAGCTATTGAGCTTCAAGCTTGACATTGTTACTTACTTTTATGTGATGTATTAGATTTGCACTTTTTGATATTGGAAAGTTGGATTTTAAGCTGCATCTGAGTTAGTTTTAGAGGGCTGATACCCTTGTGTTTGGGCCCAACCCAAATGCTTTGGTCCCTCTTCTTGTACTTATGTTTCTTCTTGATTCCAAGCAGTTTATAGTTTCTTGCATTTGAGTAGAGATTAATCTATAAAAGCCCATGGTTGCAACGTCTACACCACCTCTCTCGTGGGAGTATGAGTGGAAGGATTCGCAAATACAGTCCAAAAATATTGTTATTATGAATTCTTGGAAATAGATTAGTGCTAGTTGTCCTGTTTTAAATTTTCTTTCTGTAGCTTAGAAGTCAGTTTAGTGATGAGATCAATGGTATTGCATAAATTAGATGTTATTTGAATCAACTCATCTTTCCATCATAATTTATTTCATTTTGATAATGATAAATGGATGCATACATGTGATTTATTGTAGAGTTGGTTGATCTACAGGGAAGGGCACCTTTACCACTTCCATCTTGAGCTCCTTCATCTTCTACTCCCACTTCCAAATTTTGTCCCAAAACCTTTCTTTATAAGCCATTCTGCCTATTATACTATGATCACTCATTCTAGTGCAAGACAAGTCTCTGAGAAGTCCTAAGCTTGGCTAGGGGCTCAAAACAACCTCCCTCCATTTGTTTAAGCTTCCATACACCTCTCCATACCCTCATAACAACATTGTCACCTCCAAAAACCACTCGGATGCCCTCTTGTGGCATTACATGCCTCTTGTAGAAAATTTGTAGCATCACTTTCCTTCATTAGTTTTGATCCCCGTTGTAGCTTTGGCTTAGTCTAGATGAATGATAACTCCTAACTATGGTTTTATGATCAGGGGGAGCTCTTAGGCCACTCCAACCAATCCTTTCCTTCACTGCAAAAACATAGTAGAGTTAGTTTAGTTTTTTTATCACAAGTATGATGCAAGTAGGTTAATGATTTACAAGCAAGTGTGAACTAAGTATATGGTACATGAAATTCTGATTTGTTTGATGAATTGTGCAAGACATAATAGTTTCCTTTCTACAATTATATTTGGTAGTTTGATGGATTTAGCAAGATAAAATAACTTTCTTTCTGCAAGTAGATTAGTCTTTGTCCTTTCATGAGTTGATTAGTTAGAATTTACAAGTTGAGTCTATTAGCCTCCTGCTCATAGCAGGTATTCATCTTTCATGATCGACATTTTTACATGCCAAACATGTCATACTTTGCAGGCTGCAATGTTCCATATTTTCTACTGAGGCCAAATAAATGTCCATGAGAGTGTGCTATTCTAAGTGCCTCTGCTGTATTCCAATTTTGATGAGTTATTCCATTTTTAAAGAATTCTCAGTTAAAGGGAGGTCCAAACAGCTTAATCTTGGTCTCCCTAGGTTTCAATTTCCTGTTGTAGAATATAGAGAATCATTATCTGTCCAAACAGCTTAATCTTGGCAGATTCTTAGATAGGTAGAGAAGCAAGGGTGCTCAACAGCCTAATCTGAGCTCCTGGATGAAATAATTATAGATGTAGATAGGAGGAAAATAAAAAAGAAAAAGTTGAAAAGCTGGGTTTGCTAGTTCAAGTGCACCCAAACCAAAAGAAGAAAAAATGCTAGGTAAAGTAGGCTGGGTAAGAAGTTTTGTGGTTGCAGAAATCAAGCTATGTGATCCATCTCATGTTTTCAAGTGTTATATTCATCCAGATCACAGTTTGTGGCACTTTCTCATTTTGATAAGATCATGCAAGCCATCTCTAACTCCCCCTTCTTCTTATTTCCCAAATCACTTACTAACATCCCCTTGAGGACCTTGGGATCTGCCCAACAAGTCCTGCTTTCAGCTCATTTGTGTGAAATATCAAGTCAAGTTTTGACTTTCCTCAATGAAAGGAAGCCACATTTCTTGTGTAAAAATAATCTTTACACAATCCATCATTTCCCTTACATTTCCACTCCACCAAGTCATACCAACTCCTAACTTTATTATCTAGCTCCCTAAATCATTTCCCCTCCCCCTATTCTACAAAAAAACTATACAAAAAACCCAAAAAAATTAAATATCCCCCCCATAGCAATATAGCTATATAAATATAAAGTCCGGGAAATACTAGGTCTATTTGGGGCCTTAGTATTAGCCCTTTCGCATTCATTTCCCTTGGGATTTGTTTAACCTCTGGTTAAATAAATAACCATATAAAACCCCCCCACACATAACTATACCACACCCCACGCATGCATAACATTTGGATTTCATTGATATTTGATCAATGAATAACCATGATCCCGAGCACGGATTTAACCCGTAAACCCAAAGTCTAAAACCCACCCGCCGCTGTGAAAAATTTACGTTTATCTGCTAAACCCCGATTATTTTGCCCTCTTGTCCACCGTCGGATCAACTCTCCCAGATCCGACGGCCCTCATGCATATCGGGCGCCCCTTCGTAGCAGTTTGATAGTACCCGATGGTCGATGGTTTCACCATCGTACACCGAGACAGCTGTCAGCCGCCTATTGCATCGGGACGCCCCTGACACATACCACTCCCGTACCCAAAGCGGTCCGACGCAAACCGCTTACCGCCCTCCCCTGTTGCTTACGTCACCGCATGACGATGCCGCCACCTCGCCTGCCACTGTGCTGTACCCTGCCACGTCACCTCGCTGACATCATCCACCGTACCACTGATGATGTCATGCTGATGTCATCTACCGTACTGGGCCTCATGCTGATGCCATCCGCCGTACTGCTGATGTCATCCACCGAAAGAAAAAGCGTGCAAAGGCGAAAATGCAGCTTAAGAGGCCTGGAATCAAAAACTGAGGCAGTTTTTGATGCGCGATTAATGCTTCGCGCATCGCTACGGTAAAAGGGCCAAAATGGAAAAGCCTCATCCAGCGCAGGGTTTGTAGCGGTCATTTTTGCCAAAAAGGGCTAAAAAGGCACGACGATTTCACAGTTTCGAGCATATCAGAGGAAAGATGAAGCCCAGATTCGATTAAAAGAGTATCAGTGAAGCGGCAGAGAGCATCAGATCGACAATATCAAAGAAGAGGAACATTAAAGGCTTCCATCAAAGTCAATGAATACCAGAACAGAGTTAAAGGCCATTAAACCGAGGCATATCAGATCTAATAGAGATCAGAGCCACCTAAGAGCAACAAAACCGACTAAGAGGTGCAGATAAGAAATTGAGGGCGCAGTGATTATAGATTGGACAACAGAAACAACAAAGGACGCCACATAGCCTCATTTTCGAAACAGCTACCCCCAACGCAGTGTTAGATTTTTTTACATTACTTGCAAGAGAAGTTAGGTTAAATTGCAGTTATTTCCTTAGATCTTCTAAGAGATCTTTTTGTAAATTTTGCCTATAAATACAACCCTGAACAATGTAACAAGGGTTGATGGGTTGTTTGGTTGATCTCTCATTTGAGAGTTGCACTGTAAATATTAAGAACTTCTGTAATCAAATATTGCTGGAATGCTTGCATCTGAACTGTCTGGTTGTGCATTTAATGGCTAAAGAGCATATTATGGAATTCTCGTGATTTCTCACGGTTAAATAAGTATTTCCTCCCTCTGTTTATCAGTTTATACATAGCTGTATCATCTATATATCATAGTCTAAGTTGTAGGAAAAAGGAATATATCAGACTGGTTTTCATGCCCTCTGTGCTCAATTCGTGTAACTTCTCTATGTTTTCCTCTGAAACAGTGATGAATATCAATTTTTAATTAAACATGTTTAAGCTATTTCCTTCATCATATGAATGCTGTCTAGGAATTCTTCATTGCTCCTATTTAGCCTTCATCCACTTTCCCTCTTTGGTTGGATAAGAGATCCTTAATTGCCTCTCATCCCCTGACCTCCATTTCATCCTTCTTCCAGCATTAATCATTGCGCCATGTGTAGCTATCCTGCTCCATATTCCCCTCTCCTACCAAAGAAAAACACACCTTTCAGTTCACATTCATGGACTCCATGCCCAATGGTTTGAACTTCTTACACCTTGCATGCCAACTCTGCTTGAATAGATCAACCATCCCACCAATCAAAAATCAAAACCCATGTGCATCATATCTAGCCTAAAATCATCCCTTAAACAAAGCTAAATCCCAAAGAGAGAGCCCTCTCTGACTGCTGGTAGGCTAGGACCTGTAGTCCAAAGCTTGGTTTGTGGTTACCTCGGCCGTATTCCCTTGGGAGTCAAAGGGAACAACCTGAGCAATAACAGAGTTAATGGAATCTCCACTTTCATAGCTAGAAGTAATTTCAAATTGTACCTTTATCAACAAGCTTTCATTCTAGTTCAATAGGATAAATGGTTTCTGAGCACTTATGGTCTAATGTCATAACTGAGGGTGGCATGAGTGGAATCCTATTTGGTTGTGCATATAGCACTGTCATCTCGAAGTTTGTACAAATCTCGGGTTGATAAGCTGAGTTGAGGAGCCCTTGGGAGTTGCAACATTCTTGTTGCAATACCAGGGCTCATAACGTTTTGATGCTGTTGTTGGGGAGGTGTCTAAGTAGATGTTGTTTTTGCTTAAGCATTATTTTATGTTTTGCATACAACATTTAAAAAAGTAAAAAAATTCAAAAAAATATATCTTTCATGCCTCGTAGGAGTAGGGATAATCAAGGAAAAGTTTTACCAAAAACATCCACACCCTCAAACAACCAACCTTCACTCTTCTTTGGTGACTGTGAGCTTCCCTCTCTCGCTGTAGGGGAGTTAGAAGACCCTCCAGTTGAAAAACCTCCAATTTTTGAAGAACCTATTGGGGAAGAAGAAGAACCCATTTCACTTAGCCAAACTATCGCTGAAAACAAGGACAATGAGGTTTTCCTTACTAGAGAGACTAATGGAGAGGATATATTGAAGAACATAAGCCCTACTGCTCTTCCACACTTCCATGGCTTAACCTCTGAGGATCTTGATACTTTCATGTTTGAATTTTCTATTGTCTGTAGGACCCATGACTACGCCTCTAATGACAAGAAGTTGAAGTTATTACCCTCTACCCTTAAATATGCATCCTTGTGTTGGTTTATGGGTTTGCCTGGGGGTAGCATCACTACTTGGGCCCAAATGCAACATGCCTTCAATAACAAGTACAAGGACTACCGTAGATCCAAAGAAACCAAAGAAGAAATCTTTAGGATGACTCTTGGACCTGAGGAATCCTTAGAAGACTATGAGGATATATTTCAACTTAGTTATCGAAGGGCCAACTACACTATTGATCCTGAATCACTCAAACTAGTTCTTCTCCGAGGGATCAGGGAGGATATTTTAGAAACCCTCAACATGATATCTAGAGGAGATATCTATCAGTCATCCTATGATGGTATTAAAACCGTGTTCAAGAATCACTCCAAGGCTTCCAGGAAGAAGGGTAGGGCTAGTCAAGGCTTGGTCAGGTTCCCTCCCTCCACAACATCCATTAAGAATGAGATAGGTAACATGTTGGAGGATTTAAAGAGTGAAATGTTGCATACCTTTGTGTTGCAAATGGATACGATGCAAATCAAAAGAACGTAGGAGGAGGCAGATAGGGAAATAACTATTTTCTACCCTAGATGCACCAAAATACATCCTAGGAATGAATGCCTATTGAATGTCATAGAAGTCTTCCTAGTCTGTGAAGAAAATCATGCAACATACAAATGACCTTCTTTGCCAGGACTAAAAGATGTATATCAAGGGCCAGAAAGGGGGTCAGAGAAACTTTGTTTCATCAATCAAAGAATACCTCAAGGACCTTGTCCATATCAACAAGGCATGTGAGGTGGACACTACTCTTATTATAATCCAAATCATAATGCACTCTTGCAACTTTGGTACTCTTCTACTCATCCATCCTGGTCCACACCTCCTTCTTCGCTTTATGCTCCTCCATATCCTCATTAACATGTCAACCATCATTTTAAGCCATATCCACCCCAATCTTCTCAATGGGGAAACCAATCACAAGGGTGGAGGCCTCAATTTAACCAATCTCCTGCTTTACTACCTCCACCCTAACCTCAACCACAACTCACTCATCCTACTCCACCTAAGAAACCTCAAATATCTGCCCAACCAAATTTGAACCCGAACAACAAGCAAGCACAATTCTACAGTGGAGAGACATCTTATCCTGCTTATGTTGTGGAAAACAGGAGATCAGCCTTCGGTTTGGGAGAGTGCTTCCAGATAACCACCCACCTTCTCCACCTGAAGAGCTTGAATAAGTGGAGGAATAGGGTGTTCCTCAAGTCAATCAACCTCCGTTTCTTAAGAGGTTGATCCACCCTAGCTAACACACCCCAAAAGAGGTTGAACTTCTGGGAGAATTGAAGAATTTGTGTGTTAAGATACCACTTCTCTAGTCTATTAAAGATGTTCCCATCTATAATAAGCTCATCAAGGAGAAACGTTTCAAAAATCATGGGAGAAGAAAAAGAGACACCCCCACCATAAATGTTGTTGGGAAATTATCTGATTTGATGCTTGGGAGGGTGATCTTCCCGAATTATCTAGACCTTGGAAGCCCTATAGTAGATGTGCACATTGATGGCCTTATAAGCCCTAACACCCCGATTGATCTTGGGACCGCAATCAATGTGATGACTAAGGAAACCATGTTAAAGCTAAACCTCCAAGGGGCTTTATGAAATATCACCACAATGTTGCATCTTGTAGACAGATCCATAGTAGCTCCTGATGGAGTCGTTGAAGATGTTATGGTCTCCATTGATTCTTGGGAGTATCCTAATGATTTCCTGGTTCTCTAGCCCAAAACTAAGTTTAATGGCTATCCTCTCATCTTGGGAAGGCCATGGTTATCCATTGTTGATGCTTACATTAGCTGCCGGGTTGGGAACATGACCATTAAGAATGGACATCTGTCTAAACAATTGGTATTGTATCCTCTTTCTTAGCATTCTATTGAGCATGACTTAACCTTGTGGTTAGAATAGGAGGAAGAAGATGAACTATATCACACCACGCCCCATCCATTCTACACTTTGGACATTATTACAAGAGGGGGGAAACCTGATGAACATAATCTCATTGACCATATCCTTCAAAATAAACCTCCCACTCCCATACCAATTGATGATTTGATGAAATAATCTAGGAGTAATCCTTGGGTTGAATTATGCCCTATTTTCTCAATTTCAGACCATGTCAAGATTGTAGAATTTGGCCCATCCAGAAATTTAAAGATCAGCCCTTCTCTCTTGGCCAAAAATCAAGAAAAATTGTGCAAAGCGCTGAGGCAACACTTGGATGCTTTTGCTTGGGACTATAAGGAAATGAAATGTGTGCATACCTAAATTTTTACTTACCATATTTACATCAAGGAGGGATACAAGTATGTGCACCAACCCTAGAGGAGGATGAACCTAGCTCTTAAGGACATTGTGAAATAAGAACTCCAAAAACTACTAGACACAGGGTTCATATATCCCATTTCAGATAGTGAGTGGGTGTCACTTATTGTGTTAATTCCTATGAAGAATGGTAAGTGGATAATCAATGTGGATTACTGGGAACTAACCAAGGCTACAAAGAAGGACCATTTTCCCTTCCCCTTCATTAGCCAATTCCTAGATGGCCTTGCATGGAAACAATTCTTCTCCTTCTTGGATGGATTTAGTGGATACAATCAAATTTAGATCAGCCCCAAAGACCAAGATAAGACCACATTCACATGTCCTTGGGGTACCTTTTCTTATAGATTTATTTCATTTGGTTTGTGCAATGCCCTTGCTACTTTCTAGAGGGAAGTTTTGAGTATTTTTTCTGAATTGATTCATGACTTTGTTGAAATATACATGGATGATTTCACTCCTTATGGATGTGACTTCCATGAATATCTCTCCAACCTGTGCAAGGTTTTGAAGAAATACATTGAAATGAATCTGTCTCTAAGCCCTGATAAATGTGAGTTCTTGATGAGTGAGGGGACTATCCTTGGACATTCCATATCGAAGGAAGGGATATAGGTAGACCCAAACAAAATTTCCATCAATAAAAGGGTCCCTACTCCTCAGAAGAAAAGAGATGTCAAGAGCTTCTTGGGACTAGTTGGGTATTATAGGAGATTCATCAAAGACTTTAGTAAAGTGGCTTCACCTTTGCTTGGTTTACTGGCCAAAAAAACAAATTTTTGTTAGACCAAATTGTCAAGAGGCCCTTTAAGTGTTGAAAGAAAAGTTGATCATTGCACCCATTCTAAGAGGTCCCAACTAGGCATTGCTTTTCCATATCCATACGGATGCATTAAAAAAAGCTGTGGGGGGAGGCTTGGGAAAAGTAGAAGATAAGTTTCCTTATGCTATTTATTTCATTAGTAAGAATTTGTCTAAAGCTGAGCTGAATTACACTATCACTAAAAAAGAACTCTTAGCTGTAGTACATTCTCTAAACAAATTTAGGCACTATATCATTGGGTACCAAACTTTTGTTCATACTGATCATGCAACCAATAAATATTTGATGATAAGAAGGAATATTTCAAGTTAAAACTCTGATGATGATTAAGAAGCAAAAAAATTCACACAAGAGACTAACCAATACAAAATTTCTTTAGAAAAACCCTAAACAACTTGCAAATTTCTAACTGCTGACAAAGAACTTAAAGCGATAAGCACACCACTCAATGAAATTGGGTTTCAAAAACCTCTCAAGCACAACAATTTGGGTGAGGGGCTTCAATGCAATTTCAACACATAGGACACTTTTCACATGGAAGATATGCAGAGGAGAATGTAGTCTTGGCAACAAAGAAATGAAAAATTTAAGGATTGTGTGGTAGCACAACAATTAGGAGAAAGCACAAAAAATTAAAAAAGAAAACAACAAGGATGAATTTGCTCTTTTTGCAGGTTTTGAACGGTTTTAGCTAGCTCATGTATGCAACTTAAAAGTTATTCACAGTTAAGGAACAAATATTAGTTCGATTTTGCACCTAGAAAGGAGTTTGATCTTTAGATTGACAAAACATGTAGCACTGTTTGGAAACACAACAACCCTGCCTCCTTTGCGCAACACCTTAGCACAAACACACCACAATTTTCCAATGCGAATAAACAAGAAATAAGTGACCTTGGATGAAGGTAAAAGTTCAAATAATCTCCCAAAAAAGCTTGGATCAGAATTACTAGCAATGATTATGATTTGAAATGGAAATGATGAATGCGCAACACCTCTTGGAAAGTGTAACGCTTGAGAAAAGACAACGAACTGTACTTTTGACTAATGTACTCTTGCTGAGGTCATGACCTCTCATGAAATGACATCTAAACTGACTAAAAAAATTCCAAATTTGTGCCCATGATGAAAAAGCATGGCAACGAAAACCTTTTGTCATGATTTCTGTTATGTAACTTGACCTCTAGACTTAGGTGACTATCTCATGATGACCAAGTATTTTTATTACACGATCCTTTTGTACTCTTCCATGGTGACCAATGACTCCCTAAGATTACCCATTTAATAATGAAGCCTCATGACTTTATACATTTAGACTTTTAGCAAAATAGACATACTTTACATGACACTTAATCCACATCTAGACCTATTTAAACCATAATAATCAGGTCATCATGACTGATATTTACAAGTTGACCTCAAATAAATAGAAAGACTAACATGACCAAGATTACCATAATAGATGACCCTAACATAGGATCTAATGGGGATGACATCCTCCCTATGAGGTGCCAAGAACACCGTAGACCATGTGCTTAACCATTAGGTTGTTCCCAATCTTGAAACCTTCAAATTGATTTTTGCTATGATCTGCAACCAATTTATTATGTAACCAAATCCATTAAAACCAGATTCACTGTACAAACCGAAAATGAATGCTAAAAAGTACCGATCTTCTAAAAAAAATGTTGGAAACTGTTACACTATTGAAAAAGTTGCTTAGAGTTTTGAGCTTATTCACACTCATACCCACTCTAATTGATCCACAAGTCGCTTGATCAAGTGAAGCCAAAAACCCAGCATAACCATGAAAGAAAATGGCTTGATGACTTGCTTTCAATTTTTTCAAATATAAAGATTTTTTTTACAATTGGAAACTCAAAATTGAATTGAAATTGATAATCATAATCCATAAATACAAGAAAATTCATCTTCCTTGATGAATGCAACAAATTGGCAAAAGGGTCTTCAATAATCTGAAACATTACCCTCTCTTGAAGGTCAGCAAAAATACAAGCACTCCCTTCTTTTTCGGTCACTAGTTGTTCTATGTCGTCCAATGCAAGATCTTTGTCAAAATGAAAGAAAACAATCTGTTCATCACACTTATCATTTGCATAAATGAAAATAATAGCGTGTTCTTGAAAATCTGCAATTGAGGCAACCACAAATTGAATAACAAAAATATATACATCCATGGGGTCTAGAACAACTTGCTCTTCTTCATTAGTTTCTTGCAATTGTGGAGTATAATTGTCATTATTTAGCTCATTACTTTCACGAACAACACATTCATCCTCATTTAAAGTCATCTCACTGTTTTGAGTTTCTATACATGGACTTTCAGAACTCAGAATTTGATAAGATTGTTCTTGGAATAAAGACCCACGAAATAAAAGGGCTGATGGAAAATTCTATTGTCCATCTTGCTCTTTCACTTGGTGACTTAACATTTGACAAGATTACTGCAAAATTTCTTCAAACTCAGAAGATGAATCATAACTGCGTGCATCAGAATATTGATCTACTTCATTTTCAAGCAAGGGAAAAGATACTATTTGCTGGAAATTTTCTTGTGTATCAAGGCTACTAAAATCTACTAGTTCTTCCTCTTGATCACTTAAAAAATGACAAGACTTATGAACATGTTCATTCAACACAAGAGAAGAAACATAAACATCTACATCAAGATCCTGATAAACTTCGTTGATAGTTAAGGAAGAAACTACTACCAGCTGAGAATTTTCTTGAGTGTCATGGTAGCCAGCTTCTACATGTTGACCCTGATGATGGAAAATTTTCTCATGCAAAGCCTCTAGTATCTCTTCATCCATGAAATGTTCATCTTCATAAAAACTCTCCAAATGCTCAATACATTTTTTAAAATGAGTGCAATAATCTTTGACCAACAACAAGGAAGGATGACATTCTTTATATCTCTCATAAAACACTGTATGAAAATCTCTAAGAGAATATTAAAAAGCATTTGGCAAGCTTTCATACCATGATTGTGCATTTCCCTCCAAGGATACCATGAACATATTTATGAGACAATCTTCATAAAATTCAACCTTGAAGTCTACGTACAAGCATGTGAAATTTGACCAAACAAAGAGCAACATCATCTCCTTTTTGATCTCGAAATTTTGGTAATCTACATGAGGCATGCGATTTGGAAAACATGAAATATGCATACGATTTAAAGGAGCATACCTTGTAGATATAGAACTCATCGTGAGCAAGTAGAATTTCTAGTAAAACCCTGGTTTTTGGATCCTGCTACCAGTAGAGTCTTTGGATTAGGTTGAAACTTGATTGGAGTTACCAGGTGAATGGTAAAACCTTCATGTGTCCAACTATTGTCCACCATCAAAAATCAAATCTAAAACTTTGATGATATTTCTTAGGAAACTGGAACCTTTCACTCCCTGACAACGATGCTAGAAATGTTAGCACTCCATAATTTCCCTAGGCTGAGGAGAGAAATTTTAGAGGTAACCACAAACCACTTTTAGGATAGAATTTAGCCCTTCTAGTCTTGGAAAGGGATCTCTCACCTAGGTTGTTCAACTAATTTTATATTAGGCTAGGTATGGTTCTCAATAAGGTCTGTTTTCAAAGGTTTGCTGGTAAGAAAGGAGACAGATCCATTGGGCATGGAGTCATGTCAAATTTATTATTTGTCCAGTGATAAGATGAAGAAAGAAAGGGTTTTTCCACAAGGGCAAGGAGGTAGTCTTGGTGATGGAATTCATTCATTGTAGGAGGGTGAGTGTGAGGAAACAAAATGGAAACAACACCAAGAGCATCAAACTGTAGATAAATTTTGAATGTTGTTTTTATGAAGAAAACATAGATCACTTGGTAAAACTAAATCAGAGCACCTTTTAGATGAATTATGAGATAAAAATATGGTTCTTCCAAGCATGAATATATATATTCAAGAGATTCAAAAATATAAGACAAACTTACAACATGAAAGAAACACAACACCACCAAGATCTGACACAGGAATCC
>APFE030515839.1:243264-287144 GCA_000404065.3 Pinus taeda
CATAGTACAATACTCTTCACAATTATCCAGCACTATCTCCACCTGTTACACAGAATACAACTTAGATCTGATCTCCAAATATCCTCCGATGCTCGCCTGCCTCCACTGCTCAATACCTGCTCAAGAATGGATGAGAATGGTTGAACCAAACTCGTATTTACCTCAAAAGAATCACTCACACTGGGAATCACGTGAGCATAGGCTATAATCACTTGGTATTGGCCAATTCTCATTGGTATAACTCAATCTCATTGATTGTGCAAATCCTTATGCACAACTATAGTCACAACTGATAGCAATATGATCCTCTAACACCTGTCCCTGCTGAACTGAACATGCACTGACATGCAACTGAGTTAACTGATGTATTCTTTAGTTGCATTATGAGTTAATAATTAATTTAACAACTCATCATTAGTCTATTTGTAGTTAGACTAATTGCAACTCAATCAACTCCACCAAACTCAACTGATTGAGTTCTAACTGAAGTCATGCATGCAACAACTCAACTGACACACAAAGAAAGCGTATTTCCTTTTGACAGCTGCATGTGCCACATCTGTAGCTCAAGCTGAAGTGCTCCAAGAGAATAAGATAAAGTTTATAATCTAAATATTATTATAAGCTAATAATATTTGACTACTCTATAATTAGACTTGACAGTGTCACCGCTGTTGTCTAAAAATAGAAGTCCATCTATTTTTGCCAACTTGACCAATCATCCATAAACAACATCCTGCAACTCATAGACATGATCCATATTCTAAAAATAGACATAGTCTAAAAATAGACTTTGCGCCATAATTTGCCTGCGGGCCCACTTAGTGAAGGTGACTCTTTTCACTAAGCTCCATCGTCTTGTTGCAATCTCAACAATAAGCTATATACATCGAAATGTTCACCTAATTTGAATAAAAATAGGAACTAATTAACTAATGCAATTTTATGCTTAATACATCATTAAAATTAGAAATACTCATAACAAAAAACAAACAATACCATAATAAGGAGTAATTCCACCTAAAAACATGATTAAAAAAAATTTGGAACCCAAAAATTTCGAATTTACAAGGCGACTGTGTAAAAAACGCAACATCTGCTGCAAAAATCCCAGTTTCGCAACACCTCAAGTTATATATATTTGTGTCCTTTTGAAAAAAAGGAGAATCTGGGTAGTCCCAAAATATCCCTATGATGGTAATGAAATCATGAAACATCCTTTGAAATGGTTGTAGACCTCTTGATCACCTAATCCCCTTGACTAGCAATGTAGTAGACTTTTGCAACAAACTGTCGACTTTTGCAACAAATTCAAAATTTTGAGCATATGATGGCTTCTTCTAATATGAAGTGCTATAGGAAAGATATAAGAGTTGTGGAATTCTTATAACACCCCACAGGACAATATAAACCTCAAATTGCACCATCTCATCAGCATAAAGGACCATATAAAATGTGCAGCATGTCCTTGTTGCGTTTTTTGTAAACTCCACCAAAACTGACCTATTTTTGACTTCTTGATAAAAAGAGACAAAATTTGGAGCTTAGTGGAATCCACCTGATGAATATTTACCTTTGTGTTGCTTCTGCTAGTATATCCAACTTTTCCCTCTTCCTCTTTCTTCTAGATTGCTTAGCATCAATCAACTGTTGTTTTACTAATCTGAGTCTCCTTTTCAAGACCAAATTTCATGTATACAAATTTCTCACTTTCTTATGCAGAGGAAAGTTCCATTTTAACTTATGTTTAGCCTTGTCAAGGATAGGTTCAACAACTTGTAATTGATTAAATAAACTCATCTTATCCCTTTGATCTTTTTTTTGCAAGACAATCTACTTATTGCTGAACTCTTTCAAGTTGTTCCAACAGTTTTTCAAACTCTTTCTGCTCATAAAAAAACACCTTCTATTCTGACTAAATAATCTCCTTCATTTGCATTTCCATCTTGGAAACAAACCTAGTTCTAGGTATCCTTGACTCCTCAATTGTCCCCTTCATATCTTCAACATTTATGATCTGTTTACTTTTCCCTTTAACAACATGCACCAATGCTCTCCTTGATGGTTCTCCTTCATTGGGTTGAGCAAATTCTTGTGATACTTTTTGCCTGAGTTCTCTATTTTATTGCTACAAATATTCTACCATTAGATGAGCCTTTTCCAACTGATCTTGTAGGTCCTTAATTTTCTGATCCCTTTCATCATCTTCCACTTCTTCATGTGCAATTTTTGATATCTCAACAACTTGAACAAGTGTAGAGCCTATAGGAAATCTCTTGGGTGAAGATCTTATTCTTGGTCCCCTAGCCACGTGTTCTAGTTCAGGTGAGAAGTGAAGTTTCTCGACACTTCTTTTGTCAACTGATTTGTTCTTAATCAAAGGTTTTTTGACCGAGCCAATTGTTGCAGATGAGGCCTCTTTGTTTGTCTCTCATTTTCCTTTGGCTGTCATAGGACTATGTCATCCAACCTGAAGAAATCAAGAAGACTTTCCGTGACTGCTCCCTCTTATCAGGTTCTTTTATCACCAACAATTTAATCAATGAAAAATGAAATAAGCTAGGTTCAATCTAACTCCCCTTTGCTTGTGTTGAAGAATATAGGGAAACGTAGAATAGTGTGATTCTTTGTTACTTGATAACAATTTGTGGAGTATTTTTACTTTTCCTTATTAGCTTATTCTTCTTCTTCTTATTATTAGTGCACATGTGTGTACTTCATCAAACTACTACCAAAACATAAAAACAAGAAGACAAGATGTTGGCTCTCTGCCAGGGCGAAAACCTCTCTTCTCTTGAGAGGAAAACCCTTTCATGAATTTATCTTATTGAAGCTTCTATTAATCAATGCCAAACCCTAGACCCTTGACAAAGATTACCCTCCAAGCACAATTGAAGTCCTTCCTTCTTTCTGCACCTTTTTCCCTGACACTTCTTCCGGCACTTTGTTCTCCGACACTTTGTTCTCCTTCTTCTGACACTTCATTCTCTTACTATGAATCTTGTCTAGAGATAGAATTTCTTTGAGTGAGTCTTCTAGATGAGATGTTATTCTTCTATCCCTTTCTCAAGTATACTTCAACTTTGACAAACCAAAATCGTTCTTGAGTGTATGACACTTCTGTTGTTTTGCTGCCCTAGTTTCTCACACGTGTGGGAGGATTACTGGGTATTATCTGCCCTTTTGTTCTTTGCTTGAGTGTCTTTATTGCACGCTAGAGTAGGAGGCCTTGTAGGCCTAGTTACTAGCCCAAACAAGGAGGAATATAGAGTTGTGATCTTACTTTAGATATGGCCGCAGACTATCCTTCATTTCCTCACACGTGTGACTGTGTATACCCTAGAAAACAGTCCCTTAATCTTCGTTATACTTCCTCCTTTACTTCGCTGCCCTAGTAGACCCTTTACCTCGACTTCCTTCGTCCTTCTTGTTCTATTTCTCTTGTGGATTTCAAAGCCAAATTGGTGCATTCTATTTGGAGTGGACAACCTCTATAAATAGAGGACTATCCCTCCATTTAGGCCGACTAGTCCTCTTAATTATAGGCCGACTTTGAGGGAAGTTTGGTGGCTGATTTGTTGAGTATACTTTAGATAGTTTCCATGGTGGTCTAGCATGCTTGAAGGATCTTCTTGATGGTGCCATAACATAGGAGTGGAATTGAATTTTCTTGGAGGTTTTCCCTTTAACTTTAATATATATTTATACATGGCGTAACATGCCCTTAAGGCCTACAACATTTCCTTTTGACTATTTGACTCACCTATACCACTTTGACATGTGTTAGACCTACTTCAATGAGAAAGAAACTCATTGACATATATTATAAATAACATTTCTTTTATTGAATTGGTACAAATACCAAAAGTACATTTATGAAGACTGAACCTAGTTACACTTTCCTTCAACACTCCCTCTTAACTAGGGAGGTATTCATACAACATTACAAGGTGTTTGACTATTATCAATCTTGAATAATTCACATAAGAGAAACCATATTAGCAATCCATATGTTATAGCATCATATCCATTAACACTGTCATAGTGCAAGGCCTTGACTAATAGCTCCATCTCTCTACGAGACCATGAGCTACAATGCTGGTGAGACCAATGATTTATAGACACCTTCATCATTGTCTCTCAAGGTACATACCCACCGGGGTGTTATATGAGAATGACCCTCTAGGACTATTCTTATCTTGGGTCCCAGCCCTCAAAGAATACCGATCCTCTTGCCTACTCTTGTCTTGGATGCCCTACACATCCTCAAAGAGTATCAGATGCTAGATGATTACCTAATGCTCCCATTATTTCTTCCCAATTGAAGACAAGAATGTTGTGTATATCTTGTGTCTAGATTTCCATTCATGGCCTTCATCTAGGCTTACAACTGTCAGTCCTGGTCTAGTGCATGACCCATGAAATGGAAACCACAATTGTCGCTCTTTTGTAAGCAGGGGTGATTCAAAACTCCCTCTTGATCAGGGACCTGTCAGAGCTCGCTCTTAACTGGGGACTCTTTCCTTCATCAATAACTTCTTCTTCGTGGGTCCTTCAGCTGCTTGATCTCCTTCCTTTCTTGATGTCATGAAGTCTTTATTCGAACTTCTTCTAGGTAGGGAACCATCCATCAATCACTTTCCTTCCTGGTTTGTCATGTTATTGCTTCCTTCGTGGAAAGTGGCTTTCATGTCATATATCAGGTTTTCTTGTCATCTTGTCTAATTGTTTGTCATCTTGTCCATGCTTTAGAATATTCTTCTCATGGATGCTTAATTGTACTCGCTTGCTTACATGTTTCGACCTAGCAGCCCATCATGACCTCATCCTGATATTGCTTCAACATTTCTTTTTATTTTGTTGGATGGCTTCTTCATCATGACATCTATGTAGAGTAGAATCAATTATCTTCACCTTTTATATCTCCAAAGCCTTCATAGGTGTTAAGGGTCCTTTATTCCTTTATCAGAGTTGTCTTGCCTTCTTTCGGGAGATATCTTCAAAGTATCTTGTCAGATAGTGATTCTTGATGATCATGGCATTCTTCCACATGCTTGATCTCTTTCTTCATTTGCTTCTTATCAGATAGATAGGTCAATCATCTAATGCTTCTTGTGAGAGCATTCCTTCATTGCTTGCTTCCTGGACTTGTCAACATTTCTTCTTGCTTCGTAGTCAGAGATCTTATACTCCTTATGTGAGAATATTATTTTTTGACCTTCATAGCATTGTAGTACATGCCTTCGAGAATGTCCTTGGTGAAAGAGATTCTTTCATACTTGATCATGTTATAGAACTATTCCCATGACTCAATAATATACAAATGATAACATGACTAAACTTTGATGCATACATACCTCATCTTGATTCTCCTTTGATCATCCTTTGGTGTGGCCCTTCTTGCTTCATCTTATCTTTCCTGCATACCATCCTTTTATTGAATCCCATGAATGGGATTCCCAATGAGATATCTACTTTGGTCCATGAAACTTCTTTTGAATATTCCATTATAGGATCTTAAAGACCCTTGCCTTGCAAATGTTTCTTTTCTTTTCTTTTCTAAGATTCTTAATCATGTTCAATATTTATCTCATGGTGGATGAGGTCACTAGGTATGATCCTTCTATATGAATATATTGGGCTATATCTACCACACTCCAATATTATAGAAGATATTTATAGCAATGCATTTTTATTCTTATTATAAATGCTACACCTTCATGAGTATCTAGAACTCTATGTACTACATGCTTCTAGATTCTAGAAGATGTTTCTAGCCATGCAATTTTATTCTATTCCTACATTCTCCTATACTACTCAAAACTTTGAAATAAGTCTAGACGTAAAAGCTTGACCTACTCATAGTAGAGATTTGGAGGATCTTCCTTCTTTTGCTTCTTTCCTTCTTCTTTAATCTCTTGAGTTATGTGAGCTTCTTCCCTCTTCCTTTTGTTGTTGTTGTCCTTCTCAAGATTCAGACAATTAATTTTGTAGTGTCCATATTCCTGGCATCCAAAACATTGGATTTTGGACATGTCTTTGTTATTTTTTCTTCATGGACCAATCTTGACAAATTTACCCTTTATTTTGGTCATGGTAGAAAATGCTTGCTCTTTTGATCCCACATCTTCTTTTCCCTTAAGTCTGGATTCCTCTGTCTTGTATAGAGACCACATTTCACTAAGAGTGGTTGATTCCTTCTTGGCATATATGCTTGATGTGAAGTTTCCCCATTCCTCAAGTAGAGAATTGAGTACTACATTTTTCATCTCTCTATCAGACATGACTTCCCCAAGCTCTTTGAGTTGATCTCTCATTTCAGATATTTTCATGAAGTAGGGAGCTATTCCTTCCTTTGTTTTCTTAATCTTGTATAATTCATTCCTTAGAGATATTACTTCTCTAGTTGTAGATATTAAGAACAACTCTACTAGTTTATCATAAATTTCTTTCGATGTCTCAAACTTGGAGACATAAGGAATGAGAGAGTCTTTGATTGATTCTATCAGAATCCTTTGAGTTCTTGCCTCATCCTTATTGTACTTGGCTAAGGCTTGAGTTTGTTCCTTAGCAGGAATAGTGATATTCCCTTTAACATGCTCTAGGAGTTCATTCTCCTTGAGTAGTAGATCAGTCCTCTTCTTCCATGCAAGAAAGTTATTGGTACCTACCAATTTATTGCTTTCCTTGCAAAAAGACATTGGTATATCTTTAGAAGGGGACATGTACTTACTTGATAGATTTTGAGATGTAATGGATTTGCTTCCTCCTTGAAGGCTAGATGTCTTGTCTTCCCTGGATCTTGATGTTATTCAGGTTGCCTTCTCCCAGTGGACTTGCTTGATGATAGAATTTACTTTAAGACTTGTAGTTTGATGTAGGTCTTGCTTCAATCTGTTCTTCTTTGTAGGTGCCTTTATGTAAGGCTTTTCTTCTAGCTTTGTAGACCTCCTTGATGAATGATGGATTGTGGCCCCTTCTTGTTCTTGAAGTGATTAATACTTCTAGGCTTGATGCTTCAACTTTGTAGATGCTTCTCCTTGATGAGTGTTCTTGAGTTTCCATTTCCTTGATGTGTCACCTTAGCTCCGATACCATGTTGAAGAATCTAGGGCAAAGCAGTGTAGTGTGATTCTTCATTACTTGATAAAAATTTGTGGAGTATTTTTACTTTTCCTTATTAGCTTATTCTTCTTCTTCTTGTTATTAGTGCATATGTGTGTACTTCATCAAACTGCTATCAAGGCATAAAAACAAGAACACAAGATGTTGGCTTTCTACTAGGGTCAAAACCTCTCTTCTCTTGAGAGGAAAACCATTTCATGAATTTCTCTTATTGAAGCTTCTATTGATCAATGCCAAACCCTAGACCCCTGACAAAGATTATCCTCCAAGCATAAGTCAAGTCCTTCCTTCTTTCTACACCTTATTCCCCGACACTTTGTTCTTCGAAACTTCGTTCTTCTTCTTCTGGCACTTTGTTTTCTTAATATGAATCTTGTCTAGAGATAGACTTTCTTTGAGTGAGTATTCTAGATGAGATGCTCCTCTTATATCCCTTGCTCAAGTATACTTCAACTTTGACCAATCGAAATCCTTCTTGAGTGTATGATTGTTTTGCTGTTCTGCTGCCCTAGTTTCTCACACGTGTGGGAGGATTATTGGGTGTTATGTGCTATTCTCTTCTTCACTTGAGTGTCTTTCTTGCACACTGGAGTAGGAGGCCTTATAGGCATAGTTACTAGCCCAAACAAGGAGGAATATAGAGATGTGATCTTACTACTGATATGGCAGCAGAATATCCTTCATTGCCTTGCATGTGTGACTGTGTATACCCTAGAAAACAGTCCCTTAATCTTCCATGTACTTCCTCCTTTACTTCGCTGCCCTAGTAGACCCTTTACCTTGGCTTCCTTTGTTCTTCTTGTTCTCTTTCTCTTATGGATTTCATAGCCAAATTGGTGCGTTCTATTTGGAGTGGAAAACCTCTATAAATAAAGGACTATCCCTCCATTTAGGCCGACTAGTCCTCCTAATTGTAGGCCGACTTTGAGGGCAGCTTGGTGGCTGATTTGTTGAGCATACTTCGGATAGTTTCCATGGTGGCATAACATACTTGAAGGAACTTCTTTATGGTGCCATAACATAGGAATGGACTTGAATTTGCTTGTAGGTTTTCCATTTAACTTTAATATATATTTATACATGGTGTAACATGCCCTTAAGGCCTACAAAATTTCCTTTTGACGATTTGACTCACCTATAGCACTTTGACATGTGCTAGACCTACTTAAATGAGAAAGAAATTCATTGACATATATTATAAACTAATATTTATTTTCTTGAATAAGTACAAATATCAAAAGTACATTTATGAAGACTGAACCTAGTTACACTTTCCTTGAACAACTTGAACTCTGTCAGCCATTTTTCTAATACTCCTAAGTAAATAGTAAGGAAGATTCAAAGGTTTACTATTTGTAAAATGCATTAGAAGCCAAATATGATATTGACAATCTTTTTTGAACCTCCCTTCCCATGTAAAATACCTTTGAATCACCTTTAACAATTTACTATGGTGGTCCTGTAGATATCTCTTTGGAATAACAAACCCATACCCCTCCTTGTATAGTGGTTTCAGAAAGTCTTTGAAATGAGCCTTATCTAACTCCATACGCTCAAACCATTCCTCACCATGTAAATGGATGTTAGTGGCATCAACTATTGATTGCGATGTGACTAGAAAAGTAAGTGTTCCAACCTTCACCTGCAATCCTTCAAAACCCTTGGCAAACTCCTTAGTCAATTGTAGATTGTACCCTTGAATATTTTCACAAAACCTCAAACACCTGAACTACTAAAAAACCATTATGATGGCTGGGTATGTATTAATAAATGTGAAATATTGTGGCTCAAACCAAACAATGGTGCCTCCCTTGTGGTTCTTTTCCTCTGGAGTTGACATGATTTTTTTTTTGCAGTAGTCAATAGTCTAGGGTTTTAAAGCAACTTGTTTTGTGCAACAATGTAGGAGTAACGATAAGAAGGAAATATTTCAAGTTAAACCTATGATGATGATTAAGCAACAACAAACTTCACACAAGAGACTAATCAATACAAACTTTCTTCAGAAAAACCCTAAACAACTTGCAATTTTTTAACTGCTGATAGAGAACTTAAAGGGACAAGCGCAACACATTGTGAGAAGCTCATCGCTCAAGGAAATTAGGTTTCAAACACCTCTCAAGCAAAACCGTTAGGGTGAGGGGCTTCAATGAAATTTCAACAGATAATACACTTTTCACATGCAAGCTCTACAGAAGAGAATGCAACCTTGGAAACAAAGAAATGCAAAACATAATGACTATGTGGTAGCACAACAATTAGGAGAAAGCATAGTGATTTGAGAAAGCACAATGAATTAAAAAAACATAGTGAGGATGAATTTTCTATTTTTGTAGGTTTTGAATTGTTTTAGCTGGCTATGCATGCAACTTAAAACTTATTCACAGCTAAGGAACAAAGATTAGTTCAATTTTTCACCTGTGAAAGGAGTTTGGTCTTTAGATTGAAAAGAAAAGTGGTGATGTGTGGAAACACTTCGCCCCTGCCTCTTTTGTGTAGCACCTTAGCACGACCACACCATAGGTTTCCAATGCAAATAAATAGGAAATGAGAAATCTTGGATGAAGGTAAAAGTTAAAATAATCTCCCAAAATGGCCTGGAGAAGAATTGATAGCAATGATTGCGATTTGAAATGGAAATGATGAATGAGAAACACCTCCTGGAAAGTGCAGCACTTGAGAAAACACAACGAACTTTTATTTTGATTGTTGCACTCTTGGTGAGGTCATGACCTTGTCATTAAATGACATCTAAACTGACTAAGAAAAAGCACGATAACGAAAATCTTTTGTCATGATTTCTTTGATGTAACTAGACCTCTATACTTAGGTGACTAACCCATGAGAACCAAGGATTTTTATGACATGATCCTTTTGTACTCTTCCATGGTGACCAATGACTTTCTATGATTACCCCTTTAATAATCAAGCTTCATGACTTTAGACATTTGGAATTTTAGGAAAAGAGGCAGACTTTACATGACACTTAATCCAAAGCTAGACCTCTTTAAACCATAATAGTAAGGTCATAATGACTGATATTTACAAGTTGACCTCAGATAAATAGAAATACTAACGTGACCAAGATTACTATAATATAGGACCCTAACACTCGACAAGTCTGTTAGCAGGAACAAGAATGATTAGGTAGAGAGACTAGTAGAGGCCACTTGGAAAACGACCACTAGATTCACTCCATATAATTTGGTTTATGGGAAGAAAGCTCTGATTTCTATTGAGTTTAAATATAACAATTTGAGAATGGAATCTTAGTTGGACTTAGATGTCACCACAACACAACAAAAAATGATGCTCCAACTGAATGGCTTAGATGAGTTCAAAATGCAAGCTCTCTTACACACTGAAGTCATACAACTGCAAAGGAAGATCTGGCATGACAAGCATATCAAGGAAAAGACTTTTCAAGAAGGGGATTAGGTCCTGTTATATGATTCTAGGTTAAAACATTTTAAAGGGAAGCTAATGACAAGATGGTTGGGTCCATACCTAGTGGAAAAGTGTCATGAAAATGGACCTGTCCAGATCATAACCGTTGATGAGGAAGGCATTCTATTGCTTGTAAATGGGTATAGGTTGAATTTATATAGAATAACTCTGTCCAAAAAGGATATTATCAGTTCAGTCAGAAAAGAATTAAATGTCACTGGGAGTTTCATAGCTTCTAGTACACAAAATTCCTAGAAATTTGAAAAAAATAAAAAAAATAAAAAGGCCTGGATGGAAACCTATATGAGGCATTTGAGGCCAACTCCAGGGTTCAAAACCTCTCTGAGGTGGCCAAAGAGCAAAAAAAGAAGAAGACAAAAATAAAGATGCCTAGTTGAAAACCTCCCTTGAGGTACCTAGGGCAAGCATGCAGGTTGGAAACCTCCTCTGAGGCAGCCTGTGTGTCTCAATGAAAATAGAAAAAAATAAGAAAGAAAAAAGGGAGAACAAGCAAGAATCTTATTTCATAATCGCTAACCTTTCTTTTGTTTTGCAGAATTGTACATAGTGGTAGATTTCATGGCTACAGGTCAAGACCTACAAGCTATCATCCATTCCTCCATCCATACACCTCATAACTATCCTCTCCATTCATATTATTATCTCTCGCCACCATCCCATCATCAAGAAATCCAAATTTAATCTCCTCTCTGTGATGCTACAAGAAGGACCTGTATTGCTATAGGAAGGTCTTGTAATGCTATAGGAGGAGCCCGTGTATCTATAGGAGGGATATATGAGGAGGAAAACAACACAAGGGACCATCCTGACTCTGATAAACGATAAAGATGGTCCTCCTCTGACTTTTCCATCATCCATACATCACTCATTCACTCCATTTCACTAAAAGTTTACTCAAATTCTCCACTCTTTCCTACCTTAAGAAAAAACATAGAAGCTACATTGTCTACACTACTCCTCTATGACTCTAACCCTATCCTCATAGCTTATCATCATCTCTCCTATCTCCCTCATGCAAACTGAAAACTTCAAGGGGAGAACAAAATACTGCTACAGGAAGCAACTCCTCCTGTAGTAGCCTGTGTAGCCACTCAAAAATCAGTGATATTGTTTTTTTTCCCACCTTCAGAAGGGATGATGAAGCTTTGTTTGCAACTATAAATAGACCCATCATTCTCAACAAGGATTTCCACCAACAAAAACAAATTGGATATCAGAAGAGGCACCTAAAAACACACAACAAAAGCAACATTCAAGGTAGCATCAAGAATGAAGACATGCACAATAACTAAGTCAAAGAGGTACACTCCCTTGATTATAATGATATATGATCGAACTCCAACATGAAAACCTTTTCAGCGATTTGATCCATAGGTAGGCTTAGGTATGGAAACCTTGACCTCCTCCCTCTGCATAAAAATGACAAAAATGTGTTTTGAGTGAGAAAAGGTGTTTTAATAGGCTGGAGGTGGCAAGTGAACTTGGCCACCCTCGAATAGTAAACTCAAGTGTGAGTTAACTCATCCATGCAACATGGAAATTTAAACTCAAAATGAAGTGGTGTCCTCGAAGAGTGGGGTGATAATCATGAGGAGAAATGATTACAATTAGTGGGGACAACGGTCCGAAATAGGAAAACTGTTTTAATTCCAAGTCACTAGAGAGCTCCAAGATTTTGACCAAAAGAGGATATTATGTGTTGGCTCGACTTAATTTGCACCATCACTCATTCCAAAAATAGGTAGAGGAAGGACGAGCTAGTGAATCGAGCAACCTAGAGTTCCAATGAGGATCTTCAAACCCTATCTGGAAGTACTACAGGAGAAAGCTGTAGGCATACCTGCAATTGCTATAGGAGGGCCAAGAGGAGCTACAAGCGGAGTTGGGAGGAGAAAAATGAGTCACAATGGCTCGATATTGTCTCAAAACCTTCATGCACACCCATAATTTCTTTGATAAGAAGTAAGCGACACCCTCCTTCTTTGTTTCTACACCCAATTTCATGAGAAGTCTACTTGAAATTAAGAGCCTATAGAAGTCAATTGATCAGTAGGGGGTATTTTTGGAAGTTTGTTGTGGTTAAGATAAGAGAAAATAGTTTGGTTGATATCAATTCGAACACCCTTCTTCCTCACTATTACCAAGAACTGTACCACTGTTTCACCATTGAGGATGTTTGATTTTTTTTTGAATTCCACATCTACATAGAATCAAGGAGTAACAAGGAAGAGATGGGGCGAGGATTTAACATAAGGGAACCCTACGACACCAGGATAATTCACCAACACCCTCCTGTAGTTGACATCTTTAGAAAACACCATTGGTTGGGTTTCTTTAAGCTGCTAAAGGAGTATGATGACGATATTTCCCATGAATTTTCCAAGATCATCATCATACTCCCAATAGAAATAGTTGGCCATCTCTCTCAGTCCTAAAAACATCAGCAGAGTGACCACTTTTCCTCTAGGAATTAGATGGATAAAAGAAGACACGCAATCAAGTGTCATAGCAAGGAAAACCTTCTTCCTTTCAAAAGAGAAGCCTTTAGAAGACAAGAATGGAGTGATAAGAGAAAGCCTGCCTTACCCTTGGGATGAGGTAGCTTAGCATATCCTTAAATATATATCTTTTGAAGGGAGATTAAGTGTGCCTACCACTTCGACTACTCCAAGAGCTAAGATTCAAGGTAAAATCACCCTTTTCTCAAAGACTTAGTACCCTCATTTCCTCCTGCAGTCAATCATGGAGATGAGTCAAAAGGTAAGGGAAGGAAAAGACTCAACTCACCATGGCCTCATCAAGTCGATAGTGGTGGATGCTCTAAACCACTTTAGAATCCGTGTCATGTGGAACAAATTTGTGGACATGGATAGGGAGACCTTCATAGAAACACAAGCCCTCACATCATGAGAGACACAAACCTCTACTATTAGAGGAATATATGGAAAACATAGTAAGAAGAAGGAGAAAAGATAGAGGAGTAAGAGGTAGCAAGAACATAAGAAGAAGAATGAAAAAAAGAGGAAAAAGAGGCAACAAAGAGATAAGAAGGAGAAGCATAGATGAAAAGAGGAGGGGGAGAAGAAAGGAGAAGAAAGAGTAAGCCTTGAGGAGACTTCTCCACCCCAAGGAGTAGAAGACACTGAACAAGAAGTAGCTGCAAATTTAGCTACATTAGGCACTCTTGTCAAGCCCAAGAGGAAGCAATCAAGACCAATTCAAATGTATTTCATAACTAGGAAGAGCACTAGAATTAGATAAGGGAAGCCATAATCTCCTACAAAGGTTCCTGTAATTATTGAAGAATCACCTTGCAAAAAAGAAGAAATAAGACCCAATGAAGGAAAAATTGAGGAGGTCACTCCTCGTAAAATCAAAACCAAGTCACCTATAACACCTGTGAGTAGGTATAACACCCTTAAATAAGCCAAGGACAAAATCTGCCTTTGTGGAGGAAGAACAATAGAAGCTATAGAAGAATCGAGGTTTTCTACAGGAGAGACAGGATTTGCTACAGGAGGGACAGAGTCTGCTACAGGCAGGACATGGGAAGCTATAGGAGCACAAGAAAGAGTTACAAGAGGAAGCCACCAACTCAAATATTGTTGTAAAATACCTACAAGAGCTCCAAGAACCTAGCCCACAACCTAGCTTGAGATAATACTACAAATCCATTCAAGGAGGAAGGATTATCCCTGAAAAATTTGCAATCCCACTCCTTTATGAGCTAGAGATAAAGAGAGTTAGAACCCACAGGTGGATGCAAATTGATAAGTCTAAGAATCTAGAGGATGTAGGCCTCATGGAAGAAAAGGTCATTGAAATGGGAAAATAGTTAAGTGATTTGAGAATGAGAGAGTCTATGATGAAGGAGAAACTACAAGCAGAAAACATGAGGTTGAGAGAGAGGCTGCAGGAGAAAGACACACAACTTGCCACGATGGAAAGTCTGTCCATGGAAGAAATAAAATGTAGAAAACCATCAATTTATTATGCCCTCTTTCTCAAATAACAATGGTTGTAGTTCCAAATCAAAACTTTGGTACACTATGGATCTCTGCCTTTTCAGGACTACAAGCAGTTCATTGAATTTTGCAACCAAACTAACATGGAAGACATGGAAGAATTGGCTGAATTTTATATGCACAACCTAATTTTGAATAATATGAATTTTTGGGATCCCAATTCAAGATTGGGAGATATGCAGCTGATGGATTTAGCATACTGGATGACTCATGAGGAGACAAGATATAAGGAGGTGAAAAAGGTAATGGAAAAGGAGGGGAAGGAACCACTGTATATTAGAGCAGAGCTAGTGAGCCCAAAGTCCTTCATTAGAAATCATGACATCATCTCCAATGATGCTGCTTTATCACCCAAATGCATTGCTACCCAGGAGCAAGCCATTCTACACTTTGAAGACACATTTAGGATGTTGGGAACAAAAATTCTGCAAGCTTTCCAAAGGAGATGGCATGTCTTACCACTCATCCTACATATCAGATAATATCACTCTCTTGAAAGGCTAAGGAATTCCTTGGAGAGAACACCATTGTACAAGAGGATCATGCAGAGGATGAAAATCAGGTGGATAGGACTCAAACTCAGTCTACCCTTGCTGCTAGGCTTATAAGAAGGAAGAGATGAAGCAGAAGAGCAGAAGGAGTGGACATAGATAGAGATGAATGTAGGTTTTTACCCGTAAGAGGGCACACCATTTGCGGAGCCCTGGGATGTCAGGGAGGCCACCAGGGCCATGAAAGAACTGCACATGGATGAATGATTTGCTCAGAGGATGAACAACACCTTCAACATAGGGGTGATGATGAGAGTCCCATAAATAGGTACATTTTGAAGATCATTATGCCATCCTCCAACCTTAAAACTATCCTTCTCTTACACTAATTCACATTTTTTGTTATATTATGCTTAGTAAGAGAAGAAAAAGGTGTTTGTCTTAGTATGTGGCCTAATGTGGTTTAATTGCAGGAAAATGAATCATTTTTGAGGCTATTACTATGGAGGGGATTGATGGAGACAATTAGGAGATAATCTAGGGGGTTTGTCCACCTCCTTAACTCCCTAAACTCGGCTTGGGATCACAATATCCTCACTTGCGAATTCGAGTTCATTGTTAACCGAGTGACTCCTAGTCCAAGTGAATATCAAGAGGGACAAGATCTGCCATTTTTAAGATCAAGGAGAGAACCACTCTTACTTTCAAGGGAGCTGCTTCAACTACTATTTTGTATAAATAAACTAGAAGAAGAGCTCATTAGGATTTGAAGTTTTTTTTTAGCTAGGTGTAGTTATTGAGCTTCAAGCTTGACATTATTACTTCAAAATTTTGTGATGTATTAGACCTGCACTTTTTGATAATGGGAAGTTAGATTTTAAGATGCATTTGATTTAGTTTTAAAGGGCTAAGATCTTTGGGTTTGGGCCCAACCTAGAGGCTTTGGTCCCTTTTCTTGTACTTATGTCTTTATTGATTCGAAGTAGTTCATAGTTTCTTGCATTTGAGTAGAGATTAATCTATAAAATTCCATGGTTGCAACCTCTACACCACCTCTCTTGTGGGAGAATGAGTGGAAGGATTCACAACCACAATCCAAAAAGATCGTGTTTATGATTTATTGGAAATAGATTAGTGTGAGTTTTCCTATTTCATATTTTCTTTATATAGCTTTGAATTCAGTTTAGTGATTCGATCAATGGTATTGCATAAATTAGTTGTTATTTAAATTCAATTCATCTTTTCCATCATAAGTTATTTCATTTTGTTAATGATAAATGGATGCATGAATGTGATTTATTGTGGGACTAGTTGATTTGTAGGGGAGGGATACTTTACCACTTCCATATTGAGCTCCTTCATCTTCTCCTTCCACTTCCAAATTTTGTCCCAAAACCTTGTTTTATAAGCCATTCTTCCAAGTATACAAAGATCACTCATCATAGTGCAAGACAGGCCTTTGAGAGGTCCTGAGCTTGGCTAGAGGCTCAAACCAACCTCCCTCCATTTTCTTGAACTTCCATCCACCTCTCCATACCCTTAGAACAACATTTTCAGCTCCAAAAACCGCTCGGATGCCCTCTTACAGAATTACAGGCCTCTTATAGCAAACTTGTAGCATCATTTCCCTTCATCATTTTTATCTCCATTGCAGCTTTGACTTAGTCTATATGAATGATGACCCCGAACTGTAATTTTATGATCAGGGGAAGCTCCCAGGCCTCTCTAACCAATCCTTTCCTTCACTGCAAAAGCAAGGTAGAGTTAGTTTTTTAATCACAAGTATGATGCAAGTAGGTTAATGATTTACAAATAAGTTTGAACTAGGTAGATGGTACATGAAATTTTGATTTTAGTTTGATGAATTATGCAAGGCATAATAATTTCCTTTCTGCAAGTAGATTTGGTAGTTTGAATTTTGAAGGATAAAATAGTTTTCTTTCTGCAAGTAGATTAGTCTTTGTCCTTTATTAGTTAGCATTTACAAGTTGAGTCAATGGAATCTCCACTTTCATAGCTAGAAGTATTTCCAATTGCACCTTTATCAACAATATTTCATTCTAATTCAGTAGGATAAATAGTCTCTGGTCACCTTTGTTCTAATATCATAAATGAGGGTGGCATGAGTGGAATCCTATTTGTTGTGCATATAACAATGTCACCTCAAAGTTTGTATGAACCCTAGGTTGACAATTTGAGTTGAGGAGCCCTTAGTGTTATCACTCCGTAATTTCCCTAGGTCGAGGAGAGAAACCCAAAGGTAAGCACAAAACTAGTTTTAAAGCTGGGATCTAGCCTTTCCAGCTTCAGAGAGGGATCTCTTTATCTGCTTTAGATTTTAGGCAAGTTATTTAAGTTCAAGTTGGGTTTTTCAAAAGTTTGGTTGAAAGACATTGGAAAAGTCCATTGGGCATGGAGTCATAAAATTTTGAGTAATCAATCATAAAATTACAGAGGAACTGTAACAAGGCAGGATAGGCAAATTCCTGGATCTTATAGAGTGCTTGTGGTATGAATAAGATGAATCATATTTAGGATCAATTTAAATATAGAGCATACACTGATGAATTCTATACTTAAATCTCAAAAGAAAACATTGATATTGTTAACAAGCCAAAGAAGAGTACAATTAAGCGAATTCGACCTTTAATCTTCTCGCAACAATGAGGGGAAAAAACATATGGAAACTGAGGAAAAGAAACAATTTTACATGAAAGAACACATCACCAATTGCTTGACACGGGAATCCTAGAACAAAACTCTCTGTATTTCTATAAGTTGATCACTTTGAGCACAATCCACTACTTACATCAATGTACAACTCTTTTCTTCATGCATAATCCAACATAATCCAACATAATCCAACACATCCCAACCCTTAATAAGTCTTATTACAACATGTTTATAGACTATCTTGAATAAATTAAGACTTCAAATCAAACTCATTACAAAAATAGCATCTACTAAAAACATGTAGATATTTATAAAACATAACTAAATAATAGTAATTCTGGACAAATTTGGCTGTTTTGTTGAATCTTTGTAAGGAAATCTATCGCTGACTGTTTAGAAAAAATAACTGAACAATATACTAAAAATAAAAACAATCCCTAGAAAAGTGCAAGAAATATGGAACTGCTGGGAAAATATTTAGCCTTCAAGTATGAAATTGGTTTATTAATGATGATCCTCTACCTTTAAATCCGGAGTGGTTGTAGTTGTTTTTGCATAAGTTGTGAGCTTCCCATTCCAAACTATCATCCCCACTTTTCCTGCGATTTCAACAGCTTCCGACCCATCTATCTGTTAACACTTCTACATGGTCTTATTGGAGAAGTTTCCACTTTATTTTCCTTCTCCTTTGGCCTTTATTTCATATATAACGGGGCCAATTACTGTCAACTTAATGTTATCGACACCCCTTTATAACGTAATTTAACGTGAATTTCCGTTTTTATCCTAGCTCCCTTTGCTTTAGCCCTTCTTTCATTTCTTCGCCATAAGATCGAGCATTGTGACCATTCGACCTAGCCTTGAGGTGCTAAGGATTTTTAAGTTTTCGTGGGCTATTACTTTATAATCTTCTTTAAGCCCTTATTCTTTAAAACTTAACGACTGCACACTAGCCCCTCTATTGAAACTTTTCAATCAGAGCTTTTCAAGTGGAAAGTGTTACGAAATGCTGATATCCTCAACCTCCGGTTTGCGACCTCCGATATGACGTCATTGTTGCCACGTGGCACATCATGAGTGGTGATATGTGTCACCTTGATTTCCCCCTTAGGACCCCTCAAAGCGCCAAAGTTGCCTGCCGCGTGTCCTTCTGTACTGCCACATCATGCTAACATCAGATGCCACGTAGCTTTATCAGAATATATCATATTTTGGCATGGGTCCTTTATCAGAACAAATCATATTCCACCATGTATCCCTTATCAGAACCAATCATATTGCGCCACGCGTCTCGCTAGAGGAGAGAGTAAAGGCCTGTCTTGCTTTGGTTTTGTGATGAATTTCTTTATTAATCTGTTTAGGCATTTCTTGACGGTTTAACACTATAAAACCCTTGTATATCGCAACATTTCATATGCACTTTTTAAATGTAGTCACATTGTCTAAGCCACTGATTTCCGGTTGCTGATATGTGATATGCCATGGAATTTCAATTCGTCGATCACTGATTGTCGATATGCCATATGCCTTCGACATACGATATGCGACTATTGATTGCCTTAGACCTCTGATCGTCGATTTCCACTTGCTTCACTATTCCTGGTAGGTATCCTTTTGATATGAAAACATTGGAAATTCTCTGATGTCACACTGAGCTAACACAAGGTAGAAGGAAAATACCCAAAACTTAGAATTTTTTCATGCTTTTCCTTTTATATTATGGTTTTGAGGAGAAAAACTTCAACTAGCTCTATCTTTTGATCTAGAAGTCGGTTTGAAGAACCGGATATGCCATTGGAAAGATGCTTCTGAGAAATTTCCAATGAAAATCCCTGCAATATGATATGAACCTAACTTTATATTAAAAAAACCTCCCAAAATTTCAGATATATCTTTACCACAAGAATTCAAGAACTAAATGGCTCCTTTGACATGTAAACCTTTAGGCTATAACACCTTAGTGATACATAGGCTAAAATTGACCATCAAATTCTCTAAATTAATAATAGGAAGGAGACACTTCAACCCTAAATTATATGACCTTAACATTGGCTTCAATGTGGAGGACATTCTCCTTGTGAGGTGTCAAGAACACCGTAGATCAATAGCCTTCTCCCTTGGGAAATGGAATAAAAAACAAAAAGACTAAAACTCAATTGGCCAAAAACTGGTTACAAAACTAAAAACTTTAAAGGAAATAATAAATTTGACAACACATCACCAAAGTCTTAGCGAATTATCCTCGGGCTTCAAACGTTAATGATGGTTTTCCACACCTGCTAAAAGTATATACACTAGGTGATCTCTTCTCCCCAATGTAGCCAATCCATCAAATGGCTACTTGAATGGGTTTTTCTCACAGTTACCTTGAGCATACATAAGAAGAAAGAGAATGGCAACTCAAATCTCAAATTGAATCCAATATTTGCACTGGTGAACAAAAAAATATCTACCTTAACTGATAATTCCAAGAGGCTTGTAAAAGGATCTTGAAATGATTTATCTCTAAAATTTAGCTCATCCAACATATTATAATTTTCCTCTAGGTGGTCTACATATCGAGAATACCAACCTTTATACACATTCTTGCTTTTAGGAAATTTCAACTTATACCTGTCATGATAGGGCTGACAGTTTTCATGTGAGTTATGTAATGAAACCACTACTGGACAAAACAATGATGTTGGTTGCCAAACTAAGTCTTCATCACCCTTGTTTTCAAGTTCACATTTGACTAAATGAGGAGAAATTTGATTGCAGAAACCATACAAAAGATCAAATATTGTATCATTGAAAACTGAAGAGGGTTGATGCAATTTATTGTGTATTGGTTCCAAAGAGACTATAGGCCCCTCTCTAAGCTCACCATCCTTGCTCCAGTGATAGTTTTAACATTTTTCTTCAAGAACTAAAATGAACCAAAACTTAATGGCACATAACCACCTTGAATTAATTCACAATGTTCTTCATGTTTCAACCCTCCAATCACATCTTCAATCTCATGGTTACTCAATGGTTGCGATTTCTAACTGAAAGAGTCTTCCATATAACAAATAATAGGGTCATCAAATACATGAAAATGTTGTTTCCAACCTATGCTATTGTCAACTTGCCTCCCTGATTCATTAGTAATCTTATAATTTTCTTTCAACAGTTCAAATGAAGAAAAAGATAAGGGTAGAGGGTTTCCATAAGCTAACTCATTGTTTTCCTCTTGTTTGATGTCAAGACTATGAGATTGTTGACTTATAACACTATGAAAGTTTGTTTTCAATGATTGAAATGAAGCAAAACACAAGGGAAAAGTTTCTTCACCTAATTCGGTATCTCCTTCATGTTATTCATTGCCGTCTTCAAGTGAATATATAAAACAATCAATATGTAGCTCATGTTGACATGAATCAACAATCTCTCCTTCTACAAAATCTGCTTGGAAAGGATGTCTTCTTTGTTTCTCCCTAACAATAGGTTTGTTTTTCAAAGTGATTTTTTCCATTAACCTCTGCATGATCTTCACTAATGCATCCATATTATTGTCTGATGATGGAGGAAACTCCTCCTTAACCACTTCCCTTCTTTTAGCTTCCATTTTGGCCCTTTTGATCCGCAGATTTGATTCTTTATCATCAACATTTTTATGAATTTCTTCCAAAGTTTCTAGGTTTCTTTCCATTAATTGATAGGATATCTCTGCATCAAATCCATCTAGATAATGAAGTAGAGCCCATCCTGGGGGAGGCTTTATGTCTTTTGGGGTGGAATTTTAAACCTTATTGAATCTAGTTGAGAAATCTTAGAACAATTCTCTCGATTGCATCTCTAGATTCCTATACTCAGCCATAATCTGGAAAGGGTTACTTTTAACCTCCCATATATCAAGGAAAGTGTGCTCAAATTGTTGAAGATTAACCATACTACTTGCTACTAGTCCTCTGTACCATTTTCTGACCTCTCTAGCCAGGATTTGGGCAAAAAGCCCCATCTTAACATCATCAAAATCAACTTCTTCAACATCTAAAAAGTCATCCATTTTGTATGTGCGTTGTTGTGCTATAGTGGGTCCAATGCCATCAAATTTAGGCAACCTTAGACCATAGTTCTGCAGTAAATCATGTAAAGGAGCTTGCATATCTAATGTAACATATCAGAGAGCAACCATGACTGTGGTTTTTTGAGATGGAATTGTATTGATTTGACTATGATTATCATTTGGATCTTATTCAGGATCACTAATACAATAAGGAGATGCATTTGCAGTAAAGGAATGATATGCAATTTTAAAGGGAGAATTATATTCAAATTTGTAATCTTCTTTTGGATAAAATAGGTAAAGGAAAATCATTTTGACATTTTCAGGAAAGGACATAAGGTAGTTGATGAGAAAGAATACCTAATACCTAATTTTTCTACAATGTCCTTCTATTCTTCTATTAACAAGTTTTGTTCTCTAGTGGAGTCTCTAAATTTGAATGTAACAATGATTGGAATCGCCCGGTGAATGTTTCGACCTTTTTGTGTCTGATCACTGTCCACCATCAACAATCAAATCTAAAACTTGATGATCTTTCCTAGGGAAGATAGAAACTTTCATGTCCCCAGTATGGTCACCAAAATGTTATCACTCTGTAATTTCCCTAGGTTGAGGAGAGAAACCCAAAGGTAAACACAAAACCAATTTTAAAGCTAACATCTAGCCCTTCTAGCTTTAGAGAGTTATCTCTTCATCTTATTTAGATTTCTGCTTTAGATTTTAGGCTAGTTATTTAAGTTCGAGTTGGGTTTTTCAAAAGTTTGGTTGAAAGATGTTGGAGAAGTCCATTGGGAACTGAGTCATAAAATTTTGAGTAATCAATCATAAAATGATAGAGGAACTGTAACAGGGCAGGGTAGGCAAACTCTTGGATCTTATAGAGTGCTTGTGGTATGGATAAGATGAATAAGGTTTAGGATCAATTTAAATATAGAGAATACATGGATGAATTCTATACTTAAATCTCAGAAGAAAAAATTCATATTGTTAACAAACCAAAGGAGAGTACACTTAAGCAAATTTGGCCCTTAATCCTCTTGCAACAATAAGGAGGGGAAAAACATATGGAAAATGAGGAAATCAAACATTTTTACATGAAAGAACACATCACCAATTGCTTGACATGAGAATCCTGGAACAAAGCTCTCTGTATTTTTGTAAATTGATCAATTTGAGTACAATCCATGACTTACATCAATGTACAACTCTTTTCTTCATGCATAATCCAACATAATCCAACACATTCCAACCCTTAATAAGTCTCATTATAACACATTTATAGGCTATTTCGAATAAATTCAGACTTCAAATCAAACTCATTAAAAAAATAACATCTATTAAAAACATGTAGATATTTCTAAAACAAAACTAAATAATAGGGATCCTCGACAAACATAATCATGTAGATATTTGTCTAGAAAAAATAACTAAACAATATACTAAAAATAAAAATAATCACTAGAAAAGTGCAAGAAATTTGGAACTGTTGGGAAAATATTTAGCCTTGAAATCTGAAATTGGTTCATTAATGTTGATCCTCTGCCTTTAAATCTAGAGTGGTTGTAGTTGTTTTCGCACAAGCTGTGAGCTGCCCATTCCAAACTATCATCCCCTCTTTTCCTGCGATTTCAACATCTGTCAACCTGTTAGCCTTGCTGGAACTAGGCCCACAAATGGATCCATATAGGCTCTTAGAGTCTCCAAAGTTGCTTAAAAACATGCCAATGAGTCCATTGATGCACTTGAAATCTTCAATTTCTGCTCACAGATCATCTAATGATCAAAATCAACGCAAGAGGAAAGTCCTTGGAAGGGAAGAAATGCACTATTGGGAGGCTAAAATGCTTAAAAACCCATGAAAAACCCATAAACGTAGGCTTAAACAGTGAATGTATGGCCACCATTAGATCTGGCCAATCAACGACCCAGATCTAGGCGGCTAATCGCAATCGGCCGAGCAGAGGGGACAATCTAAAGGTAGGTCGCATCGGTAGGAGCATATATTATATATATAGAGGCCCAAGGATTGAGCGACTCGCGATTGCGATTTATCGCATCGCCAATATCGCATCGACACTATACCAAGGGTCGGGGCCTATGCACATATGTATTTGCGATGCAATAACCGGACCCGAAAGGGTTTCATGAAGAAAAGTGGATATATTTTCAAGTCCGTGGAAGGCCCATTTTTAATGTATTTCATATATTTTGATTGTATAACAAAAATACGAAGGGAGCTTTGACCAGTGCGATTGCGATGAGTTGTGGACCTGAAAGGGTCTGTGAAGTGGAATATATGATATTTGAAATCTGCCAGAGCCATTTTTCATAAATTTTCAATGGTTCGACATATTTCCGATATGAAGGAAAAATCACAAAAATAGGCAGGATTTCGGGCGGGTCGTGGGCAGTAAGTGGTTTAGGCCGAGCTCTGCCTAATGCCATACAACTGCTGCCACGTGTCCAAGACGAGGAGAGAGAAAACTGCCCTCATCGGGCGATTAACTCCAGTACAAAAGAGGCGCCCGAAATGGATCATCACTATTGGATCTAGGACTTCCAGATCAACAGTGGAGACATGTTATCACTGCAAAGGTGGACCTGAGAGGGGAATAAATCATATCTAATGATGTTTTAAGTTCGAAAAGGATAGAGATAGGCGGAATTTTCACAAGGTTGCTGTGTTTTTCTGCGTTTAACAGAAAAACAATCATTCTAAATATTTATAGGGAAAACAGAGGCCCGATAGTCCTTCCATCGCAGCATAGCTCGCCCTAAACAAAAACAGTCATGGAGCATGCGTAGCTAGCCTAAAACAGAATCGATTAGGGAGCACAGGCAACATAACACCCCCAAACCGACAAAGCAATCATGGAGCATCTCTGGCACATGAGACCTCCTAGATAGCGCAACAAGCCACCAAAAATATCTGAAAGCGGTTACTCTGTTGTCAGAAGCTGAAAACTTCGATCCCATGCTTGCCTAGAGGGCATCAAATCAGTTAGCAATGCATATCATATAGATTAAGACTTAGAGCCTCTTAGAACCCAGAAAATTGTAAACAGGCTATAAATAGCTGAGAGTAAGATGTAATAAGGGTTCAAAGTTTGGAGATTATTCCTCCTCTGTTCATTCAAGCTTCTCATCTTCATTCTAGAAATATAAGCTTCTTTTGCCATTATATGTTCAATGTCCATTCTCTTTGTTGTTCCATGCTTGCACTTGAACAATTTTTTCATGTTTTCTTTGTGTCTAAGGCCAGATATATTAGATTTGCAAGTTTCTTCGCTGCCTGTAGCTAGCCATCCATATGTGGTCATATATGCATCTTCCAGTACAATCAGTATTCTCTTTTGCTGCCTATAGCTAGCCATTGATGTATGTTTATGTATGCAATCTGCTGGTATAGTTAGTATTCTCCATCTATCCATTGCATCTATAACTTATTGAGCATTAATGGTTTAAAGCCTTGTATTGGTGAGAGTGTTCATGCATGCATTGAGTGAAAACATAGCTGAAATGGTTATCTAACTTGATCCAAACCATCATTTATTCCAATAGTTCAGAGAACAATATTGAATATTATATGTTACTAGGCATCTCTGATCTACAACCTAGGAGGGTTTCTTGGAGTGATAACATAATTGGTGCCGTTGCCGGGGAGAGGAAATTAAAGCTCAGCTTCCCTGGGAAACGACATAGATCCAGCTTTGATGATAGACAAAGTATGGGCACCTTTTCGGTTGTAATCATCTATCTGGTGACTCTACTGGAGGCCGAACCTCTTGGCGACTCCACTTCATAGTTTTGGCTCAGTTTGTGAGGCATGCTCGGATCCTCAGAAGCTAAAAGCTGACCTAGTACTTGACCTTGAAAAAATCATTAAAGAGAGAAAGGTATTTCAGAAAGGAGCATCAGGTTCAGGTAAAGCTAAACAATCTTCTACATCTCTTCAAGAAAGGCTTGTAATAGAACAAATACATGTTGAGAGTATAGCATCTAATACTAGCAGTGAAAAAAAACTCTTAGAGATTCATAAAGCTCCTTATTCTTTAGGTTGTCTTTTTGTTGTAAGCCCAAAGGAAACCTCACCTCCTATCCATCATACTCCTTTAGTACTGTCAGTCACTCCTCATCCCTCTATCATTCAGACTTCCAGTACTCTTTTAGCCACCACAGCTATGGCAGGTCCACAAGCACCTACCAAAATGGAAAGAATCATAGCTGCTAGATATGGACCTCTAATACTGCCCACTCCTTTGAATTCCATGCCTACTGGAGAATATCATAAATATAGGCCTAAGTTCACTGGGACTGAAGGTGTTACTTCTGAAGAAAATCTTGAGTCATTCTACAGCTATGCTGATAATCTGGACATTAGTGAAGATGTTATGTGGATGAGAGTCTTTGTCCAAAGCCTAGATGGAGAGGCTAGGAAATGCTTCAGAGAACTAACTCCAAGATCTATAGTAGATATTGAAGCTTTAGATGATGCATTCCTAAAACATTGGGGGGATAAGAAGGATCTCCTATACTACCACACTTAGTTTGGGAACTTAAAGAGGGAAGATGGCGAGTTGCTGTCTGATTTTAATAAGAGGTTTAACCATATGTACAACAAGATACTAGCTGAAGTAAAACCCACTACTACCTCTGCTAAACTCACCTATGCCAGTGCTTTTGATTCTGAATTATGCCTACTGTTGAGAGAGAGGTAATGTGCTACTTTGATTGACATGCAGGATGCAAACTTGGAAGTGGAATCAAACATCATGGCTGCAGAGAAGCTCAAGGGAAATGTTGATAGAAGAAGACAGAGGGGCAAGTCTTCATCATCCTTTGATCCTAAGATAGATAAAATGACCAAAATGATCGAGTCATTAGCCTCCGAAATATCTAAATTGAAGGTTGAGCAGCACCCGGGGAAAGGAAGAGTGCCTAATACCTTTTCTCCTAGAAATCCAAATCCAAATCCATATAGAAGAACAAATGAGCAGTTGAAAATTTTGCAAAGAAACAAAGATTCTAATGAAGACCAAAGGGTGAAGGCTCCTTTTCAAAATGCAGTCATGGAAGAATAGCGGTTTGAAGAAGATGATGAGATTCATTGTCTGGAAGACAAAGGCAATGCTTCCTTTTTGACCTCAGTTGCCTATGAAAAGTCATTATGTAATGACCAGATCAGCCAAGAATGGGATGGTGAAGCTATTCTACAAACTGTAGATCAATAAAGATATAATTTGAGGTCAAAGATAAATAATGCCAAGGAAACTCCTATTCAAAGAGTTACTGTCCCTACAGTACAACAAGCTAATAAGAAAAAACAACTGGCAGTTGATCCCATCATCCTCAAAGCTCCAGCTCATGAGGTAAGAGGCCTTGACAAGTCTCCTTCTCCTTTTAGTTTTCAATCAGAAATTCAGAAGCTAAGAATACCTATGCCTTTGATTGAACTAGTGAAGAACAAGTCCTTCAAAAGATCCATCCTCGAGGCCCTTCAGCCTAAAGCCATCCAAGCCTCCACTGACTATGTAAATCTACAAGATGACAAGCCAGCTATTATTCTCAGCCCACTGATTGAAAATTGTGAAGACAACTCCCCATCATTCTATGTCTCTCTGACTATTCACGAAAAAATCCTTCACAACTGCCTTTTGGACACCAGATCCAGCCATAATCTAATGGTCAAGGTTGTCATGGATTTGTTCGGTCTTGACATCACTAAGCCTTATCATGATCTATTTCTTTTGACTCTAGAAAAGTGAAATGTCTAGGATTAATCAAGGACCTAGCCATCACTTTGACTCAGCTGCCTATGAAAAGCATGATCATGGATATTGTGGTAGTTGATGTACCCCCCAAGTTTGGCATGTTACTTTCCAGAGGTTGGATCAAGATATTAGGTGGATCATTACAAAATTATTTGTCCTATGCTACTGTCCCAGTTTTCGGAGGTGAGAGCAAGAGATTATACAGAGAGGTGTAGTTGGCTTATATCATTAGCGATGAGAAGAACCCTACTAATAATCCCATCTATGCTATTGACACTAATTTTGGAGCATGTATTCTCCATATTGAAGAATCCCAGTTGGCCTCCACGCAGCTTAAAAAACCAGTTTTCCAAATCGCTGAAGAAGAAGGCCCATAGATTTGGGACATGTTATTCGGTGGAGCTTGCTCTAAAGAAGCTACAGTGGTAGGTGTAGTCCTTGTGTCCCCAGAACAAGAATATATTCATTTATATTTCAAATTAACCTTTCAGGTCACAAACAACATAACAGAGTACGAAGCCTTGATTTTGGGCTTAAACGTTGCTAAAGAATTGGGTATCAAAGGCCTGAAAGTGTTTGGATATGTAGACCTCATTATTCAGTAGGTCAATAAAACATTCCAAGCTAAGCATCCAAGGCTGAAAGAATACAGAGATGAGGTATGGAGGCTCAAGGGTTCTTTTAATGATTTCAATGTTTCTTATATTCCAAGAATGAAGAATCAACTTGCCGACTCCCTCGTTGTGTCTGCTAGCACGTTTATTCGTCCCTTGCCTCCTAAATTGACATATGAAGTTCAGGTAAAATACAGACCGCCTCTGCCTGATAATGTCAAATATTGGAGAGTTTTTGAAGATGATGAGGAAATTAACAGGTTTTTGCAAGTTGTTGAGGAATTTTCTGAAATGCACATCGATCAGGAAAATGAAGCCATAGGAGAATGCGGCCAACCCAAGTTAAAAGCGAGATCAGTCGAGGAAGCATCGTCCAGTTGCCTAGTAGCCATAAACCAAAGGGATTAGTGCCTCTAGAGAAGTTTTTCGACCAAAACGATGTGCCATATAAGCCTGTCGAAACTAAAAATGAGTTTGCTGTTCGTAAACACAATATAGGGAGCCCAGTCCATCCGAAATACATAAATCTGTCCACTCAATTGTCCTCTGCCCACAATTTGAGCATTGCACCCTCATGAAGCAAATCACTAAGATTTTTGCCTAGGAATATAGTGATCTTAAAACCTATGATACAAGCAACATTCAACACAAGATCCCACTGGAAAATAACACTACCCTTTTTAAGTAGAAATTAAGACGTATCAGCCCTTTCTTACTACCCTTGATTGAGAAAGAAATCAAGAAGCTGTTGGATGCCAAAATCATAGTTCCCCTAAGGTATTCAAAGTGGATAACTAACATTGTGGTAGTAAGAAAGAAAAATGGAGAAATCAGGTTTGGGTCGACTTCAGGAATCTGAACAAGTGCTCTAAAAAATATAACTATCCCCTGCCTAAGATGGAATACTTGCTGCAAAGAGTTTCAGGGGCTAGAGTCATGTCTTTCTTCGATGGATTTTCAGGTTACAATCAGATTGCTGTACATCCCGAAGATCAGGAAAAAACCGCCTTCACTACTCCTTGGGTCTCTTTCATGTACTCCAAGATGCCTTTTGGACTGATGAATGCTAGGGCTACTTTTCAGAGGGCCATGGACATAGCCTTTGTGGGAGATAAGGACAAGTTTGTCTTATTTATCTTGATGACATAATAGTCTTCTCCAGCAGCCACAAAGACCATTTACAACATTTGAAGAAGGTCTTGCTAAAGTGTAGATAGTTTGGAATTTCGGTGAACCCAAAGAAGTCACAGTTTGCTCTAGAAGAAGGCAAACTTCTGGGACATATTGTTTCTGCTGAAGGAGTGAAGATTGATCTAGCAAGGGTTCAAGCCATTCAGACATTGTCCATCCCAAGGTCAAAAAGGGATATTCAGTCCTTCCTGGGTAAGATTAACTTCGTAAGGAGGTTCATTCCAAATTTTGTAGAGCTTGTAAAGCATATCACTTCCATGTTGAAGAAAGGAGCATAAATAAAATGGACAGATGCTTCAAGAAGCTCTTTTGAAACCATCAAGCAAGTTATCATGTAAGCTCTCACTCTAATCAGCCCAGATTACACTAAGGAGTTTTGTATCTTCTCTTTTGCCTCTTATGATACACTTGCAGCAGTTCTGTTGCAGAAAAATGATGAAGGCATAAAGCACCCCATGGCCTTTTTCAGCGAAACTTTAACGGATGCTGAATTAAGGTATGACCTTATTGTAAAACAAGTTTATGCTCTCATAAAGTCTTTAAAGGCATTCAAAATTTATATTCTGCATTCCAAAGTAGTTGCATATGTACCTTTAGCTTTAGTAAAAGATGTCTTAACTCAGCCAGATATTGATGGGAAGAGAGCTAAATGGATTGAAAAATTCATAGAGTTTAACATAGAGGTAAATCCCACTAAGCTTGTCAAAGGCCAAGGCTTGGCTAAACTTATGGTTGAAGAAAATTGCAACTTGTTGGATATAAATTCCATGAGTTTGAATTCAAATGATAAGTAGACAAAAGGAGCAACAGAAGAGCAATAGCAGAATCAGTCTTTGGCTGAAAATCTAGCCACATGTGAATAGTATTACAACATAGTTCATTTTTTTCAAAAGCTAGAAGTTCCTCTAGGGCTTAGCTTAAGTCAAGCTTGTACCATTAAACTCAGATCAACCAAATTCTATATTGATAAAAATCTGCTTTACTGGAAAGACCCATCAAGAATCCTCTTGAGGTGTCTAGATAAAGAACAAGCTGTGGAATTCATACACCAATTTCATTCTAGCATTTGTGGAGGGCATCATTATTGGAAAACCACAACTCACAAAATCTTGAGGGCTAGATATTATTGGCCTACTCTGTTTTCTGATGTGTTTTCTTTTGTAAAAGCTTGTGACAAGTGCCAGAGCTTTGCAGGAAGACAACAGCTAAAATCTCTGCCCTTGAAGCCAATACATGTCAATGGTCCCTTCTAGCAGTGGGGCTTGGACTTTATAGGTGAGATCAACCCACATTCCAGTGGCCAACATAAATGGATCTTAGTAGCCACTGATTATTTCACCAAGTGGATTGAGGCTATACCCACTAAGAATGCCAATCATCAAGTTGTCATAAAGTTCTTGAATGAGAATATTTTCACTAGATTTGGTTGCCCAACCAAACTAGTCACTGACAATGCAGCAGATTTCAAGGCAAAAGAATTGATGGACATGACTGAATCTATGGCAATTCAAGTGGTGCATTCTACCTCATATTATCCTCAAGGCAATGGCTTGGCAGAATCATCTAACAAGAGTATGGTAAGGGTAATAAAAAAACTGTTAGAAGAAAACAAAAAGAACTGGGATTCCAAGTTGAAGTTTACACTATGGGTTGACAGAGTTACCATCAAAAAGTCCATAGGGAATTCTCCATTCAAACTAGTCTATGGCATTGACGTTGTTTTCCCAATCCAACTCATTCTCCCTGTGGCTAAGTTCTTGCAAGAAGAACAAGATGAAAAGAATGATATGGTAAGAAGAATGAATAACTTGGTTGAACTACAATAGATCAGAGAGCAGCTGGTTGAGAAATCAAAAGCTCATCAGAAGAAAATCAAAGAAACCTTTGACAGGAAGGCAAAAGTGGACAATTTCCAAGTTGGTGATTGGGTGCTTAAATGGGATGCATTTAAGGAAAAGAAAGGTAATCATGGCAAGTTTGACTCCTTATGGACAGGTCCTTTTGTCATCGCTCAAGTTCAGCAGAACAATACATTCATTCTGCACAGTCTAGAAGGAGGAGATACTTATGGTAGCCCAATAAATGGGTGGTTCTTGAAACTTTATTTCATTTAAGGCCTTAAAGCCTTCGTATTGTAAATATGTTTTTCTTTCAGTTTTTATTTCATGCTAAATAGATTCCATGCCCAATGGAACACTAGAAGGAAGATTTGACTTTGTTTTTTTCGGGAAAGGCATTGATGTGTGATCCTTGAAACCTCACAGGGAGGATTTCATCCCCAGAAGGAGCCAGTGTTAGCCTTGCTGGCACTAGGCCCACGAATGGATCCATATAGGCTCTTAGAGTCTCCAAATTTGCTTAAAAACATGCCAATGAGTCCATTAATGCCCTTGAAATATTCAATTTCTACTCATAGATCATCTAATGATCAAAATCAGGGCAAGAGGAAAGCCCTTGAAAGGGCAGAAATGCACTATTGGGAGGCTAAAATGCTTAAAAACCCATGAAAAACCCATAAACATAGGCTTAAACAGTGAATGTACGGCTGCCGTTAGATCTGGCTGATCAACGATCCAGATCTAGGCAGCTAATCGCAATCGGCCGAGTAGAGGAGATAGTTTAAAGGCGGGTTGCATCAACAGGAGCATATATATATATATAATATATATATATATATATATATATATATATATATATAAGAGAGAGAGAGAGAGAGAAGAGAGAGAGAGAGAGAGAGAGAGAGAGAGAGAGAGAGAGAGAGAGAGAGGCCCAAGGATTGAGCAACTCACCATTGTGATTTATCGCATCGCCGATATCACATTGGCACTATACCAAGGGTCAGGGCCTATGCACATACGTATTTGCGATGCGATAACCAGACTCGAAAGGGTTTCGGGAAGCAAAGTGGATATATTTTCAAGTCTGCAGAAGGCCCATTTTTAATGTATTTCATATATTTTCGTTGTATAACGAAAATATGAAGGGAGCATTGATCAATGCAATTACGATGAGCCCTGGACCCTCCCAAAAGGGTCCGGGAAGTGGAATATATGATATTTGAAATTCGACAGGGCCTTTTTTCATAAATTTTCAATGTTTTGACATATTTCCGATATGAAGGAAAAATCACAAAAATAGGTAGGATTTCGGGTGGGCCGTGGGTGGTAAGTGGTTTAGGCTGAGCTCCACCTGATGCTATATCGCTGCTGCCATGTGTCTAAGACGAGGAGAGAGAGGCGCCTGAAATGGATCATCACTGTTGGATCTAGGACTTCCAGATCAGTGGTGGAGACGTGTTATCACTGCAAGGGCGGACCCGAGATGGGAATAAACCATATCTAATGATTTTTTAAGTTCGAAAAGGACATAGATAGGCGGGATTTTCACAAGGTTGCTGTGTTTTTCCACATTTAACAGAAAAATAGTCATTCTAAATATTTATAGGGAAAACAGAGGTCCGATAGTGCTTCCATCGCAACATAGCTCACCCTAAACAGAAACAGTCATGGAGCACGTGCAGCTAGCCTGAAACATAATCGATCAGGGAGCATAGATAGTGCAACACCCTTAGATCGACAAAGCAATCATGGAGCATCTCTGGCACAGGAGACCTCCTAGACAGTGCAACAAGCCACCAAAAATATTTGAAAGCGGTTACTCTATTGTCAGAAGCAAAAAACTCCAATCCCTTGCTTGCCTAGAGGGCATCAAATCAGTTAGAAATGCATATTAGATAGATTAAGACTCCGAGCCTCTTAGAGCTCAGGAGCATTGTAAACAGGCTATAAATAGCTAAGAGTAAGATGTAATAAGGGTTCAACTTTTGGGGATTATTCCTCCTTTGTTCATTCAAGCCTCTCATCTGCATTCTAGCAATATAAGTTTATTTTTCCATTATATGTTCAATGTCCATTCTCTTTGTTGTTCTATGCTTGCACTTGAACAATTTGTTGATGTTTTCTTTGTGTCTAAGGCCAGACAACTGTCATCTTATCTCTACTTTGATATATTAGATTTGCAAGCTTCTTCGCTTCCTGTAGCTGGCCATTGATGTATGTTTATGTATGAAATTTGTTGGTATAGTAAGTATTCTCCGTCTATCCATTGAATTTATAACTTATTGAGCATTAGTGGTCTAAAGCCTTATATTGGTGAGAGCGTTCATGCATGCATTGAGTGAAAACAAAGCTGAAATGGTTATCTAACTTGATCCAAACCATTATTTATTCCAATAGTTCAGAGAACAATATTGAAGATTATATGTTACTAGGCATCTCCGATCTACAACCTAGAAGAGTTTCTTGGAGTGATAACACAACCCATCTATCTGTTAACACTTCTACATGGTCTTATTAGAGAAGTTTCCACTTTATTATTTGTCTGATACCCTTTAGCCTCTTATGCTTGCTCCTTTAGCCTTTATTTTGTTATATAATTGTGCCAATGATTGTCGACTTAATGTTATCGACGTCTCTTTATAACGCAATTTAACGTAAATTTCCGCTTTTACCCTAGCTCCCTTTGCTTTAGCCCTTCCTACATTTCTTCGCCATAAGACTGAGGGCTGTGACCATTCCACCTAGCCTTGAGGTGTTAAGGCTTTTTATTAGCTGCCGGGGGCTATTTTCCTTTATAAATTGCTTTAAGCCCTTAGTTTTTAAAATCTTAATGACCGGGCTCTAGCCCCTCTATCATAACTGTTCAATTAGAGCTTTTCATGTGGCAAGTGTTACGAAACACTGATATCCTCAACCTTCGATTTGCGACCTTCGATATGACATCATCACTACCACGTGACACATCGTGAGTGGTGACACATGTCACCCTGATTTCCCCCCTTAGGACCCCTCAAAACGCCAACATTTCCTACCATGTGTCCTTCCGTACTGTCATGTCATGCTGACATCAGATGCCACGTAGATTTATTAGAACCAATCATATTTCGCCACGTGTCCCTTATTAGAACCAATCATATTCCACCACGTGTCCCTTATCGGAACTAACATATTGTGCCACACATCCTGCTATAGGAGAGAGAAAAGGTCATCATGCTTTGGTTTTGTGATGAATTTCTTTGTTAATCTGTTTAGGCATTCCCTAACAGTTTAACACTATTGACTCTTTTTTCCTGGAAGTTTAACACTATTGGCCCCTTGTATATCACAACATTTCATATCGCGCATTTTAAATGTAGTCACATTGTCTGAGCCACCGATTGTTGATTGCTGATATGTGATATGCCCTGGACTTGCAGTTCGCCGATTGTCAATTGTCAATATGCCATATGCCTCCGACATGCGAAATGCGATTGCTGATTGCCTTGGCCTCCAATCGCCGATTTCCACTTACTTCGATGTGCATATTATGTATCCTTCCGATATGAAAACATTGAAAATTCTCCAATGTTAAACCAAGCTAACACGTGGCAGAAGGAAAATACCCAAAACTTAGATTTGTTTCATGTTTTTCCTTTGTTTTATGATTTTGAGGAGAAAAACTTCAACTTGCTCTATCTTTTGATCTGGAAGTCGGTTTGAAGAACCAGATATACCTTGGGAAAGTTGCTTCTGAGCACTTTCCAATGAAAACACCTGAAATATGATATGCACCAGACTTTATATGAAAAAAACCTCCCAAACTTTCAGACTTGTCTTGACCACAAGAATTCAAGAACTAAATGACTCCTTTTACAGGTAAACCTTTAGGCTGTGACACCTTAGTGATACATAGGTTAAATTTGACCTTCAAATTCTTGAAATGAATAACAAGAAGGAGACACTTCAACCCTAAATTATATGACCCTAACACTTGGGGGTTGCAACATTCTTGGTGCAATACCAGGGCTCACTATCCTGTAAGGTCTAATGTTAGGTGGTACACTTAGGTTGCAAATGAATAACATGGTCATTATCTAGAGTAGGTGGAAGACCCATAGGAATCTCTCCAATTACCATGGAATGATTGTTTATAACATTTTAGAGATCCATTGGAACTTAGATTATAGATGTTTGAATCGAAGGAGAACAATTGTGAAATTACACATGATGACCATTTTTGAGCAATCTTGTCATGCTATTAGAGCTTATTCTAGATAGTTTTCTTTGGATACCTCTAAATTCAATTTTCTTGCCTTCTAAGGAAAATATCATGAAAATATATTGAAAATTAAGGGCCACTATTCCCAATGATTGTAACTATTAGACCCCTAATACAACATCATCACCACCCATTTGGATTACAATCAAGGGACTATCCAATAAATACCTTCCCATATTCAACTTGATACTATGGCACTTTGAACAATTTATGGCACCTCCTTCTACAATCATTACTTGAAATTATGGTCTTGGAAATACAAAGCAATTGAGAAGTTTTGCTAATTCGAAATTGATGAAGTGATGGGCAATACTTGAATCAATCAACATTGTTCCATTTTTCTTTTGATATATCCTTTTATCTTCAAATTAGAGAAAATTTTATTTTAAAAGGTTAACATTGAATTTCCATGTCATAATGTGTAAGCCAATCAAAATGCTTTAAAATTCAAAAGAGATACAAGTGTGACTATGCACTAGCAAAGTTTTTATTAATATAATTTACCTATCTTAAGCATGAATGGTGCCCAAGTGACCCAAAACTACATTAAAGATTAAAAATAAAATTAATATTTATTTTGTAAAAGTTATAGTATCGATAATATTTTTAATGATGTGTGTATATAATATATATATAATATATTATATATATTTATATTTATGTAATTTAAATTAAATTTTTTGTTGTTAATTTAATTTTCTATTAAATCTTGTGCTATAAATTAATTAAAGATAAATTATATATACTATTATTTTGATAAATGTCACATTTATTTGGGTAATTTCGATAAAATTAAAAATATTAAAAGCGATATATTAAAAAATTGTCTACATGGCTTTATTTATTATTTTATTAATTTTTTCTTATGTGGCTATTTTTGAGTTGAAATTTCCTTTAATTGAAAGTTTGAGTACTAATGTTAGCCAATGCATGCCAATATATTGTTGGAATAGTTTTTTCTAGCTCTAGATCGTGATAGTTCCAACTCTTGATCTTCTTCAATTTCATTGTCTATATAGAATAATATCTTTTCACCACATTTATGCCCCTTATTGTACTTGCCATCAAAATTGGAACATAGACCATTTTTTCTTCTTTCATCCATTTGATAAAGTGTCAACTTCATCGATTGAGTGAGGTTAGAAGAGAGAGCATGGAAGTTTGTTTAGTTGTTAGTGATCACTTTTTTAGTAGCAATATGTTATGAAACCAGCTCACAAAAAGATAGAAAAGATAGATGAACGCCTTAGAAATCAACCTCTTCGAGGGGGCAACCTCCTTTACATTACACAAATAAAAAATTCTTGGATGATTCAAATGACAAGACCTACTTTCTATATATAGGAGTTTAAGGGGTCATAATGTAACCAGAGCCGACATAACAATAATAATGTAAGGGCACAACAATAACAGTAGTGGGCTTCTATGGGGCACAATAATAACAATATGGGGGCTACATGGGCACAACAATATAATAAGGGGGTTGCACTAATAACAATAAGGGGTTACACTAGCACTATATGGACCTAACATGCCCCTATCCTTCAAAAAGTGTTGTCCTCAACGATTGAGTAGTTCTGGATGCTTCTCTATAAAATTCTCGTCCTCCCATGTGGAATCTTCAGCGGGTAAGTTCTTCCACTTGATGAGATACTCTGAAATTGATTGATTTCGTAGCTGTCAAGTTCTCGTTTCCGTGACTACTTCAGGTTCCAATATGATATTTCCTTCCTCATCAAGTTCCGACAATATTATTTGAACTGGGAGCTTGTCAATTATAAACTTCTTTAAGCATGAAACATTGAAAAGTGGGGGCACTCGGGAAGATGCAGGAAGCTCCAATTTGTATGCCATAGTACCAATCTTTTGCAGCACCTTGTAAGGACCATAGTACTTTGGTGATAATTTATTATCCTTCTTAGCTTGCTTGAGGGACATTTGTTTGTATGGTTGTATTCATAAAAATACCCAGTCACCTATATCAAAATTTCTTTCGCTACAATGTTGATTTGCCTGTTGTTTCATTCGATTTTGTGCCAAAGTGAGGTTATCCTTTAAGAGTTGGAGAACTTTTTGTTGTTGAGTGTCTACCTTAACACCTTCATGAGATACAATATGACCCAAGTATTCCACCTATTGTACTCCAAAGAAACATTTGGAGGTTTTTGCATATAATTGTTTCTCTTCCAATAGTCTGAGCACTCTATCAACACATTGAACATGATCCTTCCAATACTTGTTGTAGATTAGTATATCATCAAAAAATACTAACACAAAGTTTCTAAGGAAGGGTTTGAAAATGGAATTCATCAAACCTTGGAATGTAGAAGGTGCATTGCTAAGCTGAAAAGGCATGACCAAAAATTCATAATGACCCTCATGAGTCCTAAATGTTGTTTTCGAAATGTCTTCAGTCTTCATTTTGATTTGATGATATCCTGTATGAATGTCTAACTTGCTAAAGTAAATTTCTCCATGCAATTCATCCAATAATTCATGAATGAGAGGAATGGGAAAATTATCTTTAATAGTGAGCTTGTTGAGCTCTATATAATCCAGACACATGTGCCATGATCCATCCTTCTTGTGCACCAATACTACTAGAGCAGAGAAAGAACTTTGACTAGGTTGAATTATACTAGCCTCTAACATTTTTGCAACCATATGTTCAATTTCACTCTTTTGTGCAAATGTAAGGCCCGATGTTTGGAGGAACACTTCCTAGAAAATTAATAGCATGATCATGATCAAAAATAGGGGTTACACTATTAGTATAGGGACCTAACACCATATTTTTTCTTTCAACTTTATTTCTAGATCGAAATCATGCTTTAGGGATTTAGATTCAAAGAGACCCAACTCATGTTGAATGTTTTCCTTTAGAGTTTCCATAAAGAGATCCAACAAATTATCCTATGGAATGTTCTTTAACTTGAGACTCAAATTGTTGGAATTGTTGAATGTGCTCTATAATTGGACCTTTTTGTTGAATATTTACCGATTTACTAAAGAACGTATTGCTTCTAATATACCAATATTATGCTATTAATTACTTTGGAAACTGAACCAAGGTACAATATATTCAATTTCCCTTTCACAAAACCATTGATACCATTGTAAATTGATCTTGTTCTAAATACAAGGATGCAATAGTTAATTTTTGTAAGGCCAACGTTTGGTGTAGATAGAAGTATGCTCCATATAGAATATCCAAGTTAAATGATATTTACCATCAAGCTTCCTCATATTGATCTTCAAAACGAAATAGTTTCTTGGTGCGAAGTTGAACTTTTGATGTTGTAGATCTTGGAGTGATAAATGATCATGATTGTTTGATTCAATATTTGTGCTCTCCAATTGTGGTAAAATACTCCCTATATGTGTTTGAGTTCCAACCCAATTATTTTACTAATTTGCATGGTTTCCTTGGATATTGATGCCCCTTTTTGGAAGCCTCTCTAAGAGAACAATTTTTGTGGGTTTCATGGATTTTTTAATTTCTTTTTTATATTCACCAATTATATTTTTTATTTGATCTTCTTTTTCATTTTTTCAAGCAATCGTGTTAGAACATGATAAATCCAATATTACCATTCATTTTATCAACTTGATTCTTTAATTTGGTTAGCTTGTGTTTTAAGTCTTCACTTTCTTCAGATGCCACGTTTGAGTTTTTACGAGAAATACTAGTAGTATTTCTTGTAGAACCCTTTGCTATATGAGAAAATAATAATACTCCTCTTTATTATAATTTTTCAATCACCTAGAAATATATTTTTCAATCAAAACTTATGCACTTGTAAGTTATGTATCTTTCAAAACATAATTTGGAGATTGTTTAGATGGTTAACCTTTGTTTTAATAGAACAAGTCCTTTATATTATAAAGCCTGGGTTATGCGGCCATAACCATTTACATCTAGAGAGACAAAACTTGCTTAAGATATTTTAGGTGCTTCTTTGTTCCAGTATAACCAAAACAAAACTTTCTTACCCTTATGAACCTTGTGAACTAAGATATTGCACTGATATTTCCCATATGACCTACAAAATTGACCTAAAATCAAGACATATTTGCAATACATAATAAAACAACATTAACCTGGGTTTGAAGGGACAACTTCCTCGCTAGAGCGGTTATCCCCTTTGATCGTTCTCACACCCTTATATCTAGCACCAATATTGTGTTGTTGTTGAGTGAGAGCGGGGTAAGGTAGTCCAACAATTATCTCCTACACCTCTGCAAACAAACTATATATTAGTAATCAACTTATAAATACTATTTAGAAGGGCAGTTTCAATTTCGCCTCCATACTTTCGAATTTTGCATTGATATGATTTGCATTGGCCACTTAGTCCTTTTATAGCAGCTCCACTCTCCATGTGAGGAGGTTGAGATTTCCCATCAAAAATTTAAATAAGAATTCTACTGCCTTCTTCCATTGATCCATATTAGTCTCTGAAGGTTTCCCACTCGAAGATGCCATCACCAAACCACACAATAAGACACAATTGTTCGGGGGATACTAAGAGAGGATGCAAATAGATGCCTTTGGGAGATGCAAGGTCAACTTATATAAAATGTCATCTTGGTTCTTGCGGATGCACTTGTTAAAATTGGAAACTAGGGCCAAACTCCATGTGCGTCACCTTGTTTATGGTAGTTGATATTTTTCTTGGATTCCTCTCTTCGAGAGGTGTAGGATTTATCTAAAGACCATCTGATTCCGACATGTATTTATGGAGATATGAATTTATTTGTATTATTTGACAATTTGTCAAGGTCGGCCAACAACCAAATTACCACTAGCTCAACCTCAACATTGCATTGTAAATAGAGGTGATCTAAAGTCATTTTAGATACACATCTCTCATGATCTCTCTCCACTCATTTGGGTTTGGTGGAAAGAGAGGTCAAAAGGGAGCCCTAGACGCAGTCCTAGAGAGGAGATCTAGCCCTAGCTGCAGATCCTAGGAGCACTAATACACAGTCTAAAGAAGCCTCTTATTCACAACAAGAGGAGCTCCAATCTGCTATCCAGAGAAGCTCTTATATGCAGTAAAGGAAGTCCTCATTCACTGTCAAAAGGTGGCCCTAATTATGCAGTTAAAGGAGACCCTAATTATGCAGTTAAAGGATACACTAATACGTAGTTGAAGGAGAGCTCCAAAATTTGTTAATGAAGGAGATATGGCTGCAACGAAAGGAGACATCTAGCCGCAGTCTTGAAGAAGATCTGGCCATAGTCAAGGAGGCCTAATACTTAGAAAAAAATGGAAGGCCTAATCCGCAACAAAGGAAGGCTCCTAATCACAGCAATAAGGAGTATTCAGCGTGGGAGAAATAAGGTTGTTCTAAAGCCATTTCAGGAAGACCGTAAGGCTATTTAGGAGGGCCAAGAAAAAGGGAGCTAGGGATTGTTTCTTAAGGGCTGATTGGGGCATTGATTGAGAGGATTGAAGTTATCGTCCACTCCTAGTCTAGGCCACAGGACATAGCCAACAGTTGGAGGCCTTTAGGAGCTGCATTAAGGGAGGATAGAAATCCTATAAGGAAGCATATAGTTGGAGGGACTATGTGAATGAAAGACACAGTCAATGGGTGGGCTGTTGGGTGTGTTTAGGGTGTTGCAGTAGTCATAGTTTATGCCCTAACCAATGACCAGGTTTTCCAAGAAAAGCACCAATACTTGAAACATGTAAAAGGCGCCAGATTAGCAGCTTTGACATAATTAGTGATGCAGCGAAGGAAGGCCCCAATACTTTGGGTGATTGGTTGAGTTGTTCTAGGGCTATCATTTGCTATATAGAAATATTCAGTCCTTGGTGTGAGAATTGCAACCTCATTGTGTCATCTTCATGGTGAAGATATTTGATGTCTGATCTCCTATTTGGAAAGTCAGTATTGACTTTAAATCATTTGTACTCTCTCTCTCTCTGTTGATCTATTAAAGAATATAAGAAGATTTGATCAAGGGTTCCCCCACATTTGGGTTTGTCCCTGGCTGGTGCCACATCTTGTGTCCTCTTGTATTGACTTGTCTTCTACTGTTTATGTTTATGTTCTATCTACATTTTACTATCATGCTGATGTGATTGCAAATCTAGATATTGACATTGGACTAATAAGAAAATTGAAGTAAATTTCTCTAAGCATAGAACATACCAAAATTTAACAACACTCCACCTTCTCCATTAATGCTTGCAACTCTTTAATACTCATACCTGTTAAATAATTTTCCTACACAAGAGACCTGTTAAACCAAGCTTGCAGCCAATTCATAGTGGCGTGAGGTGAATTCCGCCTCTGTCTCTGTCATTAAAACTCTTGGATGATATAAACTCCTCCCAAGAAGGTTAATAACCAAAATATATATGGTGTCATCCTCCAAGCATATGAAACTCTACGGAAATCTCAAAGGTTACCACGATACTCCAAACGAAAACCAAGTGGGTACATAACCTTATCCCATTTGTCCAATGTGTGCGGAATGATTATTCCAATGATAATGTTCTTATCAATGCCATCAGTGATGGCCATGCGCTCTGGATATGACATGATGCGACCAAGAAATGGGAATAATTCCCAAGTCACTTCCATTTAATTTGATTTTCCTTGCCCTCGTTCTGAACCAAGGTTCACCATTTTATCTACATCTCGATTGAGGTGGTGAAGGACGTGGAATAGGGTCAATTTTTAAATTTTTTAAATTTGGAGATTGATCCTCTTTACAACTGCATGAATCAAATGATCAATAACTTGTTTGGGGTCTGAAAACATCCTGATCACCAGTAGAGAGTCCCTAATGAAATTTAATTCCTTGATTCCTTGACTTTGAGCGATGTCCAAGACTTTCCAAAGCTCTAGAAGCTCAACCTTAATGTTGGTTGTTATACCTAATCCTCAAGCAAATATGATTTAATTGAATGAATAAACTCTAGGATCATAGCTCTAATATCAAATGTTCTGAACTATGCGCCAATTGAGGCCTCAACACCCCCTTAATTTCTTTGAAATTATGGGGCCTCCATTTGAATTTTGCTAGTATTGTTTTAGACATGCTTAAATTTTACTTATTTTGTGTAATTTTCACTTTTCTTGATTTTTCATTTTTGATGCATCCATTGCCTTCATTTCGCTGCTAGCTTCCCAACAATTCAAATTTTGCTTGATTTCGCTACCTAGTTGAAAATATATGACTCGTCAAAGTTTGGTCACTTTCACTGTAAAAGTGTATATATATATATATGTTAAATATTTTTTTAATATGTAAATACACTTATTTAATTAAATTAATTTATTATAAGATAATTTAATTTAATTAGTTTAATATCTTATTATAAATAAACTAAATATTTTATTTAAATAATTAATATGTAAATATAAACTCTACCGAGTTTCAAAAATCTTTGTAATTATACATATATATAAATTTTAAATTATAAAATATATTATAAATAATAAAATTTAATTAAAAATATATTTAATAACCATCGCAACTGAGGCTCGATGGCATCACCTCAGAAGTTTTTCCCCAAGGATTTCATTTAGGGCTCCATCGAATCCTAGCAGGAAAAAACCTATGGCGCGACATGGAGCGCAAGGCAACATATAATGAGAAATGTGCTTATAACTTAAAGGGGAACTCGAGGCATTGATTAAGTGGGGAGGCATGCATTGTCTTAAACTTTAAAACATAAGTGGCGAGCAGGGATGGAATTTGACGGGCATTTTGCCCGTCATAAGGCTTTTCGCACGTATTTGATGGCTGAAATTTGTCATTCCCCGTTTTGAGTGATGTGTCTGGAAGAGTTAAAGACGGATTTTTGATGTTTGGAACTTTTCCCAAAACGTTTTTACGCACCAAATGTTCTTAGGCGGCAAGTTTTTTCATATAACAGGGTATTTTTTGGGCAAGTTTTTTTAATTGAAAATATGCTAAATTCTAATCAGCGTTGATATAGTTACAACTTACGCCCCTTTATTTTTCATATAGCAGGGTATTTTTTGGGCAAGTTTTTTTAATTGAAAATATGCTAAATTCTAAATTCTAAAGCCGACATGAATTATGTGGGGCATGTATGATATACGTGGGCTTTACATGTAATAAAGGGAGGTAGGCCATGAATAAGCAACCCCCTTAACATGAGGAAGGAAACGTATATATATGAGTGAAGGAAGAGCTCATTTCACTCATTAACTTTCGCTTGAAGAGCTCTTCGCATAAGAGACAAGGGAAGTGCGAAGGACGAAGGGGATATGCGCAATCCTCATGCGCATAAAGACTAAGGGACTTCGCATATTTCAGATTGGTTTATGTGGACTCCCATTCTTTACGGCTGGGGTATTTTCATTCATGTATGATTCTTTTCATATCATAATTCTGTAAAAATTTT
>APFE030515839.1:288177-332631 GCA_000404065.3 Pinus taeda
TTAATATTTTAATTTATTAAAAAAAAAAAATTAAATTCCCAGAAGTTTAATAAACAAAACTCAACCAGTTTTGGTGACTCAATTTTAGGCCATATTTCGAGTTATATTGCACCAAATGAGACAACTAAGGGCCCGTTGGAAAGCTAAATCGGAGGACAAGAATTTAGTAATATTTATTTGGACAAGAATTTAGTAATATTTATTTTATCAAATCTAGCCATTTACTACCTCAAAATTGAGCAAAAGTGACGCTGCAAATTTGTATCCAAAATTTATTTTCTGAATTTGTTTTGGGGAAATCAAAATTGCGAAGACGTTATATTGTTATTTCAGATTATTTATTTGCCAAAGAAATATCAAGAAGCAATGCAAAACATGAATTTTTTTTTTTTAATTATTTTATTTTAAAATTTTAATTAGAATGTTGTTTTAGTAGTTTTGTGTTTTGAGTTTTTTTTGCAAATTTGATTTGTTTTTATGTTTTTTTTTTTATAGAATTAGTTAAGGAGATGAGACCTATGAGTCTTTGAGGAATGATATTGGAGCAATAGAGACGAATTTTTTTTTCTATAACCACAAATATAACTAAAAATCTTCACTCATCTATCATAAAACATAATTAAATTTTGGGATTTAATTTGTTAAATTATAAATGGAATATCTGAAGAGGAGCAAGGGATTCCTTTTTCTGCAATTAGGGTACTCTTTGCATTAATGCAAAGAGAAATTTTCCTATAGATTTAGTAGGAATTGGGGGTTGCCCTTCTGAGATCAATTATCCATTGTAGAGATAAATTTTGTACTACCGTGGCTCCATTCTCTATATACATAGTTGAATCCCTTCGGAGGCTTGTTGGAGAAAATCATTGTAAAGATATAGAAAAAGATATATAGGTTTATGATTGTATTTCAAATACTATTATTTGTGGGTATAATATTATTCTTTTATGATGGATTTGTATCAGTTATTCCATGTTTTACCACTATTGTTAAATATACAATTCTTTTTTTATTTGATCAACTATCTGTTCCAATAATTATGTAGATCAACCATTAATATTTTGATTTTCTCTCACATTTAAATAAATTTATGATCACTCTTTACTCATAAATTTGTTATCATAAATCAATTTAATTGTCATTAAAAGTGCGTGAACTAATTCCATATTTTAACGGTTCATCTTTTATTATTTTAATATTTAAACACAACATGTCCTGCATTAACAATATCAGTTGTTAGAACTACTTTAACGACTTGATATTGACCATTAAATACATATCAAATCTTCATTATAATTTAATCCTTGCATTTAGAATTTGGAAAATGTTTCCTATGTGTCGAGTTAGAGTAGTTTTCTTTGTTTTTCCGTATTAGCAAGGCCGATATTTAGATTTAAATTTAATTCTCAATATTTAGAAAGACTCCTTATGTAGGAGAAATGCATCTCGTGTCCTAGTTGAGCCCTTATTTTAGTCCATTGAAACACTGCCTTCAAGCAACCACAAGAAGGGCTAGTCTTCATTTTGTCAGTTAGCACATGATGAAAAATGTAACTAGATTTGGTCTTCATTAATATATTCGAGTCATCATGTAATGTACTTGTCAAAAGAATAAATAAAATAATAATAATTATTATTATGATGACTTATTAAAGCTTGGGTTTCATGTTTAGGTCATCATGTTTTAGGTCAATGTCCCCATTGAGGAATTCTACAATTTATTCTGAGTTAACAAAGTCATTGTACTTTTAAACAGACCCTTCTTGTGCTTTTGAATCATGTAAAAGGTTAAGCATTGAGTCTAAAATGAATTACGTTACCCCCCACACCAAGCCAGCCTCAAGGAAGGTTATTTGACCTCACCTAAAGACTATAAATGAAGTAGTTCAAATTCCATTTGAGGACATCAACTCAAGCAAGTTCGATATATCTTTGAAGTTGGGAGAAAGTGCGAAGTAGAGGAAAGAAAGCAAAAGGAGTGCGACTTTGGTCTAGGAGAAGGAAGGAAGGAAAATATAAGTTTTGGTCTCTCTCTCTCTCTCTCGTTCCCTAGATTGGAAGATTGAAGTTCTCTTGTTGATGCCGTAGTTAGTTGCTGCATGTTGCTGCTGCTAGATTAGAGTATAGGTTAAAGTTTCTATTGTTGGATGCTGCTACCTCAGGAAGTTGTATTGGGCCAAGATTGAAGTTTCTAAGTGAAGATCGAAGTCTCCAAAGCAAGATCGAAGTTTCTGGGTCCAAGAAAGTGCTGCTACTACTTCTACTGATGCTAGGTCAAGTAGGATCATCTACAAAGGAAGAAGAAGGCTCACTTGGTGTGGAGGAAAGATTGTGTCAAGGTCTAGAGTATAGGAATATCCCAGGAAAACTATTGAAGGAAGAATTACTGACTAAGTGTTCCCCTAGAGAGGGGTTTTTTGGTAATTAATTGATGAACTAAAAGAAAGATGATATAAAGAAACCTAATAAGAAATCAAGAACATCACAAGTAACTATCAAGTATAAGAAAATATTTCTACCATTCTGATTTTCTAACATGGTATCGGATCTCTAGTGAATAAAGAAGAAAAAGGCAGTCTCAAGCGCTTGATCAAAGAATCATTCCAAAGGATTAGTCAAGGGAAGAATTATACTATCTTCAAGGACAATGTCTAACAAACTACAAGCTTTGGAAGAAGAGGATTGACCTCATCCTTGAAAATAACAAGGTACTAGACTTGGTCAAAGTAAAGAAGCATACATATGACTACAGTTATGTTGATAAAGTGAAGTTCAGAGAATTAGATTTAGTGGCCATTACTCTAATGGTAGAAGGAATAAAGGACAACCTTGTCCCATTCATAGCCAACATTAACGATGATCAAGAAATGTACGAGGTCTTATCAAATTTATTCACTATCAAGAACATTGATCAAGTAGCTACTTTAAAGAATGAACTAAGGACCACAAACATGACTAAAGAAGACACAATGGCCTCCTTCTTTGTGAAGATAGAAATAATTAGAGATGATCTTTTATCCATTAATGAAATTGTTCCAGACGAAGAACTTGTGATCACTGTTGTATTAGGATTTCCACCTACTTCGGGTGCATTTGTTGCAGGTCTTAACAGTTGGAAGGAAGCTCTCGCTTGTGAAGAACTATGGACTGCTTGTAGTCAAGAAGAATTAAGGATCTCATTAGTTTCCAATCCTGAAGGAGTTTCAAATGCCTACACTGCTCAACAAAGGAAACTTCAAGAAATCGAAAGGAACGAAGATGAAGGTTGACATATCCAAACTAGAATGGTATCAATGTCATAAGAAGGGTCACTACAAGAGTGACTGTCCCGACAATCCAAGAAACAAGAAGAGAGAAAGAGATCAAGCCAATGTTGCTGAAGAAGAGGACCTAAAGAAATCCAAACACGAGGAATATGATATAAGGGACTTACACTAGTAAGTCCTTTGCTTCTAGTCTTAGATATTCTATTTTGTATTTTTGATGTTTCGAATTTATATGTTTTAACATGTTTTTGGAAAATACATTTTATTTTGTAAGTTTATAGGTGTCCCTCAAGCTTTGGAGGGAGCACCCAACATCTACCAAAGATAATTATCTCATTTGCTTTTCAATTTTTGGTTTCATGTACTCATTTAAGTTTTGTTTATATTAAATACTAATCACCATTCTTCCTCTATTGCCTTTATTAGGAAAACATCAACTATATCCTCAAAAGGTATTAAAGAGGGTCTCCCAAGACAAGGTTGGTCAAGGAACAAAGGTATGCCTTAAACTACAAAACATTGGTTTCTTTATAATGAATGCTTATTCATTTGATAGTCTATTACCAACATCGTTATGTCTAGATGTATTGAATAATAATGATTCTTGTTTTGGGTGATTCATCATTTGATAAATCTACCCTCCTTACAAACTTAATTATTTTTATAGAACCCTAAACAAGTTCTCTAGAAAACCCTAACCTAAGGGTATGCTAATGTTAATGTCTAAAACCAAACTTCTTAGGGTTATTGGGAAATGGTATTTGAAGTTTTTTTAATGATGTCATGTTTGGGATTTCAGTATAATCATGTAAACCTAACTTGTTAGGGTTGAAATGGTGTTGAATGAAATCCAAAACTTTTTAACTTTTGATATAGTAGGATTTGCTTTGCTATGTTATGAAATCCTAGATCTTTAGGGTTTGGATGGGCCTAAAATCAAAACCCTTGTTATGTATTGAAATTCCTAGGTATGAAACCCTAGGCATATATGTGTCCATTGGTTGAAACCCTAGCTTGGTTTAGGTTGGTATATGTATAATATGTTAATATTGCCTGACATATGTTATGCCTATGATTGATGATAATTTTGTAGATATGTGTGTTGACCTAATTATTGATGATCATAACTCTAACTGTTTAATATAAGTCCTTGTCTGAGTTTGATATTCTAGGATGATGCCGTTTGTAAATCTAGGGTTTTCCATCTAAACCCTAGTAGTAGTTAAATTCTCTAGTATGTGACAATATGGAATCTATGAATTTATATAGTGATTGTCGAGATTGTGTAAATGAGAAATCTAGGGTGTACATCAAACACTAATAGAAGTTATTCATGTTGTTAAGCTGTGATTGATTTTGATTATTAGAGATCATGTATGAAATCTAGGGTTTACATGAAAACCTAGTAAGAAGTCTAACATATGAATTTTGAAAGTTGCTTTGTAGATATATATTTGAATTGTTTCTAGGGTTTTCAATATGTTGTAGTTAGGTATGTCATACCACTGAAGGAAACATTGAAAATCTAGATGTAATGAAAGTTGTTATGAAATAAGCCTTGATTAAGTAGTCTAGGGTTTGTAACAAAGTCCCTAGCAAGAAGTTGAAGATATGTGTCTCTTGTTTGGGTATCTGATATATATAAAGTTGAAATGATTTTGTGATTCTGATATGGCTAACTTCATGCTTCTATAGATTTGGGTGTACTTGCTATCTATGTTGTGCATGTACACAATCTTCAATATGGTGAAGATGTTCGTAAAATTGATGTAATAAGCATGATGTGAATGGTGATGGTATCTTTGATGATATGGATGAAATACACAAAAGATTATTCAATGTAGAAAAGAAGAAGTTGATCTCCCTGAGTTAAGAGGGAGCCTGAATAAAAGAGATCTCCCTAAGTTAAGAAGGAGCCTGGATAGAGGAAATATCATTTGTTGAGAGGGAGAATTGACTGGAGAATGAATTTTGAAGGATATGTTGTTGCATGTGAAGTAGGAAAGGAAAGTGTATGATTGAGAAATATTCTATCGAAGATTTGGTTGATAGCTGTATTGTGTTAAGAAGCAACATCTAGAAGACCCCAAAGGTTTGTATTTTATTATGTACATGTGAAAGTATATTATTGATTGGGGTTGTGTTTATACATGTTAATATCTCAAAGGTCTTTCTAGAATGCTAGTTACTAATTAGTTTGATCGGGAGAGATTTGTTCTTGATCTGCTGGATTAAGGAGTGTTAAGGATTTGTGAGAGAAGCATTGCTTGGGAGGACATCTGGCTGACACTTTGTGTTGATGTCTAGGTCGCGAAATTGGTAGGGTGGCATTGGTCATTGAGATCTGACACACACCTGGATCCCTGGGTTGATGGTTAGAAAGTAACCCTGATGATACATACATAGGCTGAAATCTTGAGTCCATCTTAGTCCCACTTGGATAGATTTCCATGGGCATGAATCTACTCCATGGCATTGCGGTGCCTAAACTGTTGAGGCACCAATGGATATATTGCCTTAGTCAGGAATCTAGTCCATGGCATTGTAGTGCCTAAAAAATCATGGTTCATATAGTTGAGATATTCCTTGTACTTGTATATGATGAATACCTCCATAGTTAAGAGGGAGTGTCGGAAAATGTAACTAGGTTCAGTCTTCATTAATGTATTTGATTCATCATGTAATGTAGTTGTCAAAAGAATAAATAAAATAATAATAATTATTATTATTATGACTTATTAAAGCATGGTTTTCATGCCTGGGTCATCATGTTTTAGGTCTTAGTCCCCATTGAGGACTTCTAGGATTGTTCCGAGTTAATAGAGTCATTGTAATTTTAAAGAGACCCTTCTTGGGCTTTTGAATCATGTAAAAAGGTTAAGTTTTGAGTATAAAATTAATTATGTTACCTCCACACCAAGTCAGCCTTAAGGAAGGATATTAGACCTCACCTAAAGACTATAAATGGATCAATTCGAATTCCATTTGAGGACATCAACTCAAACAAGTTCAATATCTCTTTGAAGCTGGGAAACAGTGCGAAGTAGAGGAAAGAAAGAAAAAGGAGTGCGAGTTTGGTGTAGAAGGAAGGAAGGAAATCAAAGTTTTCGTGTATCTCTCTCTCTTGTGCCCTAGATTGGAAGATTGAAGTTCTCTTGTTGATGTCGTAGCCAACTGCTGCTAGATCAAAGTATAGGTCAAATTTTATATTGTTGGATGCTGCTGCCTCAAGAAGTTATATTGGGCGAAGATAAAAGTTTCTAAGTGAATATCGAAGTATTTTAGTGAATATCAAAGTCTCCAAAGCAATATCTAAGTTGTTGGGTCCAAGAAAGTGCTGCTATTGTTGTTACTGCTACCAGGTCAAGTACGATGATATACAAAGGAAGCAGAACGCTGACTTGGTGCGGAGGAAGTTTGTGTAAAGGTCTAGAGTCTTGGAATATCTTAGGAAAACTATTGAAGGAAGAATTATTCACTGGGTTTTCCCCTAGAGAGGGGTTTTGCCCTGGCTACGTGCCTATATCTAGTGTCCATTAATTTATGTGCTATTGCTTTGGTAATTTATTGATGAACTAAAAGAAAGAAGATGTAAAGAAACCTAATAAGAAAGCAATAACATCACAAGTAATTATCAAGTATAAGAAAATATTTCTGCCTTTTTGATTCTCTAACAACACAAGTAATCGATATCATAAGCTAGCATGTAAAATTTAGAGCAGATCCATGTATTCAGATTAGTTTTAGATTAGATTAAATTAGATTATATTAGTTTTAGGTTGAGGAACCAGACCTATAATAAGGTGAAATCACCATCCCAAACGGATAAATGTCTAATTAGGGCCCTGACCGGGTGATTTTCTAAATGTTGATGACAGTCAATTTTGGCCATCAACATTTTGGTGCTAGAAGGAAAGGCCAAATCGGCAAGTTGAGCCATTCTAAGTTGTTTGTTTTAATTTTTTTTTAGTTTTCAATGGATCCTTTCAAAATCAATATATGGAGTTGCATTTCTGGACGTGCATCTTCCACTACTCCAATGAAGATAGTTAAAATCTTGTCGAAAAACAAATTTGATGACAATGGTAAGATTTTTGTGTATGGACACAATTATCAATTTATTTAAAATTGTATTTATCTTGATATGTTTTACGAGGATGTTAGATGCAAGACTTTTATACTTGCTTTCAAAGACCGCATGAAGAAATGGTGTGAGACGTTGTTGGTCACGTCAATTCATTCTTGGGATTAGTTTATTGGTGGGTTTTTATTGGATTTTTAATATTGCGATTTTGATAAATTATGTAATGAAATCAGTAATCTTAGGATCAAACCCACTGAATCATTCGAAAAATATTCAATTAGATTTATTAATATTTGCTATAGATTTCCTTCAATGGAATCTACTTCTTTTACTAATAATTTCGAATATATGGTTTCTCTTCTTAACAATCTAGAACAAATAATTTATAATAAATTTAACTCATATATTGATTCTCATTCACCATGTGATTTAGAATTACATGTGAATTTTGAAAATACGAAAATTGCAAATAATACTTTCAAAGGAAGAACATGAAACCTCTATGTTCTCTCATTTACCTACATATTTATTTATTGAAGAGAAAATTTCTTTGTGAGAATAACGTAGACTCAGTTACCCATGAGCAGAACAATGAAGAAATTTTATATTTAGATGAGGAAAGCTTTATTTTTTTAAGGGAAATTTTAGCAATTAGCTCGTAATCAACTTGCAATAAATATGAAAATTGTGTTCAAAGAAAAACCAATATTCTTATATATTACCTAATATGATTGAAGAAAAACTTGTTGAAAATTCTATCATTTATCTTTCAATTCATTCCTCATCAATCAGTGAATCTTCTTGTGATTTATTATAGGATGACAATGAGCTTAGCTTCATTGATTATTTAATATTCATCCCAGAAAAATTTAAATCAGATATCGAGAGCACTCATCCAAGAGATGCTTATTATTTCATTTCATCTTGCTCTCATTTCCCTTTATATCTTGATCTATTTAATGATATTAATTCTCATGATTCTATTTCTAATCTCGTAGATCTTTATTTTGGTGGACATGAATTTTATAAAGTGTAAGATGAAATTAATTTATGATTTAATGATGAATTCATCTCCTCCCATGTTTTTCACTTCTATCAATCTCCATTATGGGACGAAGGGAATTTTGTAGCCACTACATTGCCTAAGAAAGCTCTGAATGACTCAATGTCTTTTACAATCAATGATGAGTCTTGCAATTTAAATAATCAGTCTGGTAAAACACACTTTTTTATTCAATTAAATAATGCTAATGGCGGTCATTCTATTAATACTAATAAATCTTTCTTGAAGAATGATAATCCAGAAGAAATATTTAATTATTTTTATTTATCACACGTTAATTATTTGGAATTTGATTTTTTTAATAATTGCTTAATCCAAGTGGATATTGGTGGCCACTTGCCTATTCCACTTGGACCCGCACCACTGTTTTTTTAGTTTTTAAGTTTCCTTAATCGTAGCACAATTTACTACTTTTGACATTTTTTCGGGCACTGAACTTCTAGAGCCGTTTTGAGGCCCTAAAAGACTTTTTTTTGGAAAACTGTCAAATATTAGACTTCGATTGATATTTGTAGTTGAAAGTTTTAGTTCTCGGATAGATATTTCTAAAGAGGTATTGTGCGCATCAAACGAAGATCATATGCCAACGTTACGACCCCGGGAAGTTGATGTACCAATTTACCCCAACGAGACCCATAGAATTGGCGCTTCATCTCCTAGAGTTAGGTTTTTGGATGTTTAGGGTTTTCCATTGTTTCTCAATAATAAATAGACCTTCGAGATTCGTTGTAACACAGTTTAGATGCATGTAGCCACCACATATTTTCTCAGAGATAAGCTACCATCACCTGAGCTAGTTTATTTTTCATTTTTGTATGTAAGCATATTTCAGTTCTTTGATATTAATGAAATGAAGTTTTATTTCTGCTGCATCTCTGTGTATATGTGTATTTCTATATTTTGTTGCGTTCCTGCATAAGTTTGGATCAATGGTATCAGAGCGATCTTCTCTTTCTCTATTTTTCTTTGCATGTCCCCAATAAGGTCAGGGTATAAGGAGTTACGACTCGAACTGGTTGAACCTTTGCAAGACCAACCTCGCAAACCCCAACGACCTCCCATGGTAGAAGAAAGGAAAGACAAGGGAACATGAGATCCTTTCTAAATATTACTCGAGGAAGCCCTCGAGCGACAAAGGAACGCGATGATGGATAAAGTTTCCTAGATCCTTCAACAACTACCCACATGTGACACATCTTCATCTAACAACTACTATGGAGGCACCATTCCTTTTAAGGTACAAGTTAAATATGATATTCCCATATTTGAGGGATAGATAGATGCAAACACCATAGATAGATGGTCAAATCTATTGGAAGGATATTTTTCAGTTCATGAATTTTTCAATCAGGAAAAGATTACTTTTGCACTTCTCAAAGCTGCCTCACACGTCAAAGATTGGTGGGAAATATATTGTGAACAAAAGGATGAGAGGGAATCCTCATTGTTTTCAGTCACACCCACTTGAAATTATTTCTGAGATGCCATTAAGGAAAAATATTACCCTGTTAGGAGCTATGAAGATAAATACATAAAGTGGACAACACTACGGCAAGGAAGGGACCAAGATGTGCCAAAGTTCATAAACATTTTCCATACCCTTCACAAAGCTAGGTATCAAGGATTCTGAGCGGAATTTGGTAGTTAATTACTGCAACTATCCACCCACATACATACAGGAAGAGATGGAGTTACTGAACATCTCCTCGCTTGGTGCTGCCTATCGATAAACTGTCAAGATCGATCATAAATTTAAACAGAAGAAGCAAGACTTTGGATATACGAATCTGAAGCAAGGGGAAGGCGCCCCCAAGCTGTAAAACAAAGGAAAAATCCAAGAAGGGGTGACCTAGGACAACCTTCTGGAGCTGCAATCAAAGAACAACACCACGAAGACAAATTAGGACATAGGGAAATGGTGTGAGTTCCATAAGAACCCCACTCACAACACAAGTGAGTGCTAAGACAAGAAATCACTAGTGACTGAGCTGAAGGCTTCCAAATAAGATGCATGTTCTGACTCTAAGTCAAAAATCAATAATGGGATTGAAAAATGGAAGAAAATTAATGATGCGGAGCCTAGTTCCACCGTTGCCACCACCAAGATCCAGAAGGATAAGCCCGAAGATCCAGAGGAGGGGGAGCGGATATTCCACTCGTAGAGGTGGGTGAAGGGTTCTCTGCTGGAGTTCATTGTCGACAACGGAAGCCAAAAGAACCTCATTTCATTAGAGGCTGTGAAGTGGTTGGGCCTACCAAGCACACCACACCCACAATCGTACACCATCAGGTGGCTTCACCAAGGGCGAGATCTCCATGTTAGCCAACAGTGTCACCTTTCGTACATCATTAAACCCTTCACGAATGAGGTATTGTGTGATGTTGCTCCTCTTGAATTTTGTGATGTTTTATTAGGCCAACCATACTTGTGGAAGCAACATGCTGTGTATGAGTCTAGGCCTCACACTATTATTATTACTTTGGGTGACAAGTTGTATAGGATGCTAGAGATAACATCGCCTACCACCATTTCTTTGATCACTACGAAGCAATGTAGTAAGATAATTTCCGAGACCGGGAAATTTGTTTCCTTATGATTCCCCCATAGGGAAAGAAGAAGATTGTGGCCACGAGAGATGGACAAAATTGTGGAGGAGTACAAGAACATCTTCACCTCACCTACAGGGGTATATCTACACTGTCAGGTCAAGCACTCCATCGATCTGACCCTAGGCACACCACTACCCAATGGAATGATCTATTGACGCTCTATTCTGAAGAAAAATGAAATCAAGACGCATATTCAGGAGCTATTGCAGAAAGGGCACATGAGGCCAAATTCATCACCCTATGGGATCCCGATCGTGTTGGTACAGAAGAAATACGAGATCTGGAGACTCTGTATTGACTATCGAGCACTAAACAAGATCATTGTCTAGTACATGTATCCCATCCCATGGATTGATAACCTTATGGATCGGCTTAAGGGGGCCAAATATTTCATCAAGATTGACTTGAAGTCTGGTTATCACCAGGTACCCATCAAACCCTCCAATGTGTGGAAGACTACCTTTAAACCTAAGGAGGGACTTTTTGAATGGTTGGTCATGCCTTTCGGTTTAACGAATTCCCCCACAACCTTCATGAGGTTGATGGATGAAATCTTGTGACCCTTCACCAAATCATTCATGGTGGTGTATCTGGATGACATTATGATCTTCAACCAGAGTTGGGAAGAGCACCTCCATCATATTTGACAGGTCCTCCAAACTCTATGGCAACACAAGTTGTGTGCCAATTTGGAGAAATGCACTTTTGGTATGACCTCGGTTCAATATTTTGGGTAAATCATTGATGAGTGGGGTGTGCATGTGGACCCAATAAAGATACAAGTCATTTGGGATTGGCCAAACCAAACCACTCTAACAAAGCTCTGCACTTTTCTATGTTTTGCCAGCTTCTAACGTAGGTTCGTGTTGGGGTTCTCTCATGTCACTTGGCCCTTGAGTCAAGTCACCATTGGAGGAGTGAAAGCAAAGTTCTTTTGATCCGCATCCGAACAGAAGGCGTTTTCTGAGTTGAAGTATTGCCTATGCTCTGCACCAGTGCTCACATTATCGGACCTACAACAACAATTTGAGATAAAGACATATGCCTCTAATTATGCTATTGGTGCAATTATTACTCAGTAGGGGAATCCAGTGGCATATCACAGTGATACACTTTCAGACACAGTCCAAAAGTATCCCACCTATGACAAAGAGATGTATTCCATTGTGCAGGCTTGTCGACAAAGGAAGCATTACATTATGGGGAAGGAAATAGTCATCCACACATACCACTAACCCCTTCATTTCATACAGACACAAGGGAAGTTGCAAAACGATCACCATCAGAAATGGCCCACACACCTGCAACAATTCCATTTGAAAGTCAAGTACAAGACTAGAAGCACCAACAATATTGCAGATTGCCTCAGCTAACCGCTGGTCATGGCTTGACCACTGTGCTCAACTCATATGGGCATGAGACTGTGGGGTGGTGACATCTTTACAAGAGCGATCCATAATTCAGAAACACATAACAAACGCGCCTGGAAGAAAAGGAAGTTCCAATTTTTCACCTCCAGGATGCATTGTTATGCCACTTGGGACACCTATGTGTTCCTTCAAGCGAGTGTTCCAAGATGATTTTGGAGGTGCACTACATTTGGGTCATTTGACATTTTGGGTTAGAGAAAACAAGGGCAGTGCTATAGAAGTATTTTGATTGGCTGAACCTTCGACAGGATGTTGGGAAGTACATCAGATCCTGCATTCCCTGCACCATTGCCAAACTGACCATCAAGAAGAAAGGCCTATATACTCCTCTGTCTACTCCTAATCAACCTTGGGAATCCATCTCCATGGATTACATGTCGTGCCTTCCTTCTACTAAGCATGGCAATGACTGCGTTTTCATTGTTGTCGACAAATTATCTAAGATGGCCATTCTGTCGGCCTACAAGAAGAGTATCACAACAGAAGCCACTGCTAAGCTCTTCTTTGAACAAGTGTGGGTACACTTTGGGACCTCATAGTCCATTATCTCAGATCGAGACAATAGGTTCCTAAGTACATTTTGTCAAGTCTTTGGTCGATGCTGGATACCAAGCTCACTAAGTCCATGAATTTCCACCCCCAAACTGATGGCCAAACAAAAGTCGTCAACAGGATGATCGTACACATTCTGTGCATGTAAAAATTGAAGAATCCACACACATGGGATGAAAGCCTCCCCTATGTCTAGCACAACTACAACAAAGCTCTTCATAGCTCAACTGACCACAACCCTTTTCGGGTGGGATTGATAATCCATCCACAATGTCCCATTGATGTGATCACACCATTTGTAGCTACTTCAACAGATTCAACTCATGTCCAATCTGAATTCGACAAGGCTAACAACTTACTTGAGTGCATTTAGCACATATGCTAGCAAGTCCATGAAATATTGGACAAAGCCAATGCTAATTAAAAGCAGTGTCATGATCAGTATGGGGAGCCACACAAGTTCCAGGTGGGCAACAAAGTTTGGTTATATTTGTAGAAGGAGAGACTCACTAGGCTCTACTGCAAGCTGCACCCGCTCCGATATGGGACTTACACCATCACTAAGGCTGTAGGGAATAATAATTTCGAGCTCAACATTCTAATATTCCTTGGCTTGCACCCAATGTTCAATGTGGACCACCTTCGACCATACTTTCCACCATTATTGGACACATCAGACATTGAAAAACAACTCACACCAATAGAGTTAAACCTAGACTGCATGGAACAGGCCACATATGATCAGATCATGGAAACACAGATCAAGAATGCTCGACAACATAAGATCCAATTGTATTGGGTTGTCAAAGTTGGCCAACTCCTACATAATGGCAAGTGGCTCACTGGGGACCAAGTTCAGCAGGAGTTTCCTCATCTCACAGAGGCACTCAACGCAATGGAGACTATTGCTTCCTGGGTGGAGGGGGGGGGGGGAATGATCCAGGTGGATATTGGTGGCCACCTACCTATTCCACTTGGACCCCACCACTATTTCTTTTAGTTTTTTAGTTTCCTTAATTGTAGCACAATTTACTATTTTTGACAGTTTTTCGGGTCTTGAACTTCTGGAGTCGTTTTGAGGCCCTAAACGACGTTTTTTGGAAAATGGGCAACCATGAGTCTTAATTTAATGTTTGCAGTTGAAAGTTGTATTCCTCAGATATATATTTATAACATGGTATTTTGCATGTTAAACGAAGATCGTATGTGAAAGTTACGACCCCAAGAAGTTGATGTACCAATTTATACAAACAGGGCCCGTAGTTTTGGCGCTTCATCTCCTAGGGTTAAGTTTTTGGATGTTTAGGGTTTTCCATTGTTTCTCAATAATAAATAGGCCTTCGAGTCTCATTGTAACAAAGTTCAGAGGTATGTAGCCGCCACATCTCTTGTCAGAGATAAGCTACCATCGCTTGAGCTAGTTTATTTTCCATTTCTGTATGTAAGCATATTTTAGTTCTTTGATATTAATGAAATGAAGTTTTATTTTTGCTGCATCTCTGTGTATATGCATATTTCTGTATTTTGTTGTGTTCCTGCATAAGTCTAGATCATTACCAAGATCATGAGACACCTCAGGTTCAACCTTTGGTTATGCCCGGATTTCACGATCTTGTTGAAATTGATTGTACCAAGATTCCTTCATAAAGTCTTTCACAAAATCTCTACTTGCCCATCAATTGTTCTCAACATAGTCACACCAATTTTTGTACACTACTTGTAAATATTTGCTTACTTCTCTTGTATATTTAGAACCCGGTTTAAACATTTTAGATTTATTTTTGGTTCAATCCTTATTTCTGATTTATAATGTATATATATTTTATTTTATTTCTATAGCAGTATTTGCTGGCATTTCGGTGCAAACAACATGGTGGGAAAAAATACACTCATTGATTCAAATAATTTGCTTCAAGTCGATGAAAAATATTACAATTTTAGCTTGTGAATATGATCCATCATCTCATCATTTATCCTAGAATCAATTTTTATAATCCCACAAAAATTCTAGTGCTCGAGATTTATTTGAATCTTTCCTCCCAGCTAAAAACAAAGTAAACTATCAAACAAGAATTGTAAACTCAAAATGAAAACTCTAGCCAGAAAACATGAAAAACAACCTGAAAACAAAGAGAGTTGATGTTGGAATAATGTTTTTTTTGTGGGGTAACTTTTCAACATTTTTTAATAGTGATGTTAAAGATAAAATATCATGACTCTGAAAAATCTTAAAATTCCAACGATTTCCGGGCGTAGCATTAAAGATAAAATATCACGTCTCTAAAAAGTCTTAAAATTCCAACACTTAAAGGCATGACATTAAAGATAAAGTATCACGTCTTTGAAAAGCCTTAAAATCCAAACAATTTTCAACTATAGTGTTAACTAAAAAATACTTATAACCGTTTTCAACCATAACATTAAAGATAAAATATCATGACTTAGAAAAACCTTAAAATTTTGACAATTTTCAACCATGGAATTAGAACCAAAGATCATGACTACAAAAAACCTTAAGTTTTCAACATATTTCAACAATGGCATTATGGAAAAATCTATGACTAAAAAGACTTAAAAAATGAACCCCTGAATGAATGAGTCATTGCACCAAGAGTAATTTCTTTTTAAATAGTGGTTTTAAAATCTTAGCCTAAGATAACTTGACACATTGCAACAAAATTAAAAAATTAACCATCAAATTGACACTCAGTGTAGGTGAACCCGACACATTGTAATGAAAACTTAAAGACCAACCACGAAATTGATACATTGTGGGGGAGGATTCAATTTATTATAACGTAAACTTTAAAATCATCTATCAAATTGACATATAATGGGATTGGGTTGCTAGTCAAGGATCGACATAGACCGTGGAAAAAACTAAATAATAAAAAATAAATATATAAATAAATAAAAATGAAAAATACAAAAGAAGCATAAATTAAAACATTGAAAAAAAAACACAATTTTTTTGTTGTTGATCAAAATGTTTTTATTAGAGTTTCAAAAAAACAGTGTTTACGAAATAAGTCTTAATGATCCCCTTTCCCTCATTCCTACCAGAATTATTGGAATTGGGGGACGAAGGATGCCATAGATAATTCTTTACATTCTTTATTTCCATTAGGCTTTGAAGTCATACCATACTATAGGGAGACAAAAATATCACCAAAATTGATAACAACATAACAAGGAGGCAGATGGGGAGGGAGTAAAAGGTGAACTGCAAAATATCCAGCGCGATCATGGATATGAAAATCAATATGTTCCACCCAAGGTTCTAGGTTGTGGAGGTGGTCACTCATTCAATGGTGGTTGCAGCAAAGGCTATCCAAATGTTCCAATATCTCATTTTGAACGAATTGTATATCATTTATATAAGAAACTAACTCATTGAGGTTGTCATGCATGTGATCCCAAAGAATATCAATATTAACTTGGATGTTCCTAAGTTTCTGTGCTATGGAATCCATGGTTGCTGGAGCCATGATATGGCTTGGAGAATGAGTAGGAGATAATAGAACTTCACCCCAAGGTTTCAAGCTTATCGAGTTCTTGGAAGATGAGTTGTGACTCGAAGCTAGATGACCCACATTGTTGTGATGGCCTCCCCCCATGGAAAGGCTTTCCTTGTTGGTGCAACATTGTTGGAAATTCTAAATGGCTAGTCGACGGGGTCTTAGACTGCCCTTTAACGTACCCGCTAGAGCAAAGAGGCAGACAATCCCTAGAACCAAGATGCGAATTTATTTTCCTGAAGCATACATGAACCCAACCGAGAAGGATTTTGGACCAGGATGTCAGAAATTCGCTTGAAATTGAAAGACTTCCTAGAAAAGAATCTACCCAACATCCCACTAACCTTCTGATAAAGATGACAAACCCCTGGAGGGCTTGAAAGCAATCCCCTGGTAGCACAATCCCAAGGTGACACCAATTCAAACAACAACGAACACTAGGGGGAGGAACACAAAGACCCAAGGTCAAGTGGCCACCATAGTTGGCCTCCAAAGCAAAACTAGAGGCGAGCCACCTGTAAGAACCAAATTGTTGAAACACACAAATAAAGCTAAAAAAAGGAAAACAATGGGATGCTTTGGAAATTTGCAAACACGAGAGTGACAATTAATAATAGTCATCGACCTAAAATCACTGGGGACGGCTTGGGTGGCATAAGATATCCCATTTAGCTAGGAAAAAACAATAGGACACAATTACCTTTTCAACCTCAGCATAAGAGACCTCCAAGAGTTTGCTGCTCCAATTTGAGAGTGGGTGACAAAGCTTCCAGTCTGAGGCGAGGTCTAGGCCCAATTCTCTGTCCAGGGGGGTTCCCGAATCCTAGACGCTGGTGAGAGTTGAATTCATACCACACCAATGTGGACCGGGTTGCTACTTCTCTTCTCATGAAGGCCAAAATGTCAACGAGCTTCCATGGTCCTTGTCGCTCACATTGCAGTGCTCCTTTCTTCCCAAATTCATTGCCCAGATTTCCAACCAGGAACGAAACGCTCTCTTGCTTCTTAACATAACCAATACACCGTTTGGAGACTTCTTCGCGTAGGCGGATGAATTGATTGTACCACTCATTAAAATTGGCCATTACTACCGCGTGATGGAGGGGGAAAGCCCTGAGAGCCTCCATTGAGATGTGTGGTCATCAGGGGGAAAAACACAAAAAGTTAAAAGAAAAACAAGTAAATAAAAATATATATTAAAACATAAAAAAAAAATTAAAAAACATGACAAAAAAATGAAGTATAAAAATATATATAAAAAGAGAAAAAAAGTCAAACATAAAAAATGTAAAAAAGCCAAAATTAAAAATTTAAAAAAAGTGTTATTATTTTATTATATTATTATTATTATTTTTAAAAACATAATTTAAGAAAAAATTTAAAAAATTAACACAAAAAACCAAGAATAAAAATAAATAAATACTATATGCATAATTAAAAAAACAAAATTACATTAAAATAAATAAATAAATAATACATTAAAAATAAATGAAAAATATTAAAAATTAAAAACATAAAAAATAATAAAAACATTAAAAAAACAAAAAAAAAACATTAAACATTTTTTCCTTATTTATTAAAACATTAAAAAAATAAACTTAAAAAAAACATTAAAAAATAAAAAAAATAAAAACATTAAAATGAAACACATTGAAAAGAATTAAAAGCTAACATTAAAATTTGAAAAAAGATGGTTAAAATAAAGTAATAAAAATATTTAAATAAAAAAAGGCCCCTTAGGCCCTGGGTAGGGCAAGGTCGATTCCAAGAATCGACCTTGCCTTTGCCTAGGGCCAGTGGGGCTTGGGCGAAGGCAAGGCCAATTGACACCAGTTCCCCCCAGGCCCATGACCGCACGAGCCCTGGGCGGAGTTAAGGACCACTCTAGGGAGTCGGCGTTGCCTCCACTTAGGGTTCATGGGATGCGAGCCTAGGGGGGGAAATGCCAAATCCCAGAATCGGCCTTGGCCCACCCAAGGCCCGAGGGGCCTTGCTTTTTCTTTTTCTCTTTTAATTTTTTTAAAAATGTTTTTTAATTGATTTTAATGCTTTTTTAATTTTATTTTAATGTTTTTATTATTTTATTTTATGTTTTTTTTTGTAAGCTTGGTGGTACCTTTCTATTAATTTTCTGAAATAAAGTAGGTTACATCCATATGTCCAAGAGTTACGTGGCCTCAACTTGCCCAGTGGGAAACCAGATCTGTTGGCCACCTAACTACAAAATATGCCATCCATAAGCAAAAAAACATAAGTCTGTCCATCCATGCTATATACACTTGAGAGTCTTTATACTTCTTATTCTCTAAATAACTATAAACAAATTGATAATAAGTCTAAAACTATATGACCAAAGCATTCCAAAAGAAAACCATGGTTGCACTATCACTGTTCATCATCAGTAGAATCCACCGGAGTGGGGTCCTTCACAGTAGAACCAAGCAGCTCCGAGTGAGGTATGCAAGGGATGTATTGCTCAATTCGGCTCAGCTGACCATTCTGTTGCTGCAGTTGGAATTGATTTTTTTGCAGTTCTTTGGTGAAATCTGAACTCGCTAGTTGTTCCCGAGGGGTTTCATTCATGTTAGGAGGAAATTGTTCTAGAGATTTTGACAAAATACTCTTAATAATCCAAAATAAGTGCATAGTTCGCTTGTACTGCGTTACTCTTCCATGAGTATGCCCTGGATCTAGGGCCATTGCTTGCCACTCATCCATGTCCAAATCGAAGTCTTCCACTGTCTGTCGGATTTCTTCTTCCCACTCTGCGATCAATTGCCTAATCGAGTTGGAGTTGTTGGCATGGTAAGCTTGGGCTTCTTCATCAATGATGCGCGAGGCTGCCTTATGCCCTCGTCCCGTCCCATCCGCCCCATTGAAGGAGCTGGGTTGGCTTCCCGATGACATGGTTGCCTTTCTCTACCTCCCCGTCCCCGGTTTCCACCTCCGTTTTTCTTTGTTCCCTTCGCTCGAGTCATTTTGTTGCCAATGCCTTTCAAATGCTCTTCTTTTTCTTGCACTCTCATCTTTCCACCTACCCAGGGCCACAGGTTAGGTGCTCAACACTGCTAGCAGTCACGCCCCCACTACAGACTTACTTCAAATTCAAAAGACACTAGCCAAGTAAGGAACCCACTCCATTGTATGCGAGTAATTGTATGCCAACACAGTATTCTAATGCCACCATTATTGCACGCCTTCCTCTGCCCAGTGTAGAGCTTAAATGAACTTGCCATACCAAATATTACCATGCCATTAGTAATATAGCAACAATTTCCAACAATAATTAATTTCATCAACCATACATAATTACAAGAATTGAAATGGGTTTCGAACTGGCTGCGTGACTAAACACATAGCCCATCGAAACCCGTACATAGCCCATCGAAACCCTTACTTAGCGACCCTATGCAAAATGCCCAGGCAGTGGAAATAAAGACCACTTTGTTCGTAATGGGCTTCAATTGTTGAACGTCAATCTACACCCACCACCAATACCCGAGATGAATTCCATCCAAACAAAGGTTCCCAACCCAGGAAATTTGAGACCACAGGACCAGACCGACCCATAATTTGATCGACCAGGCTTCTCTGCCACCATATGGTATATCTAGGATTTCTTGAGTTCCTCACCCTCGCGTCACTGCAGTAATTTGAATCACGCCCCCATTCTCTGCAGACCCAACCCCCTGTCCACTCTTCCAGCCCCATGGGTGGGGAATTTCCACCATCCCTACGCTCGACCGTCTCTACCATGCATGCACCCATGTGAGAAAAACAAATCCCCAATTCCACAGACACAGGTACTAGAAAACTATGGAAACTGACCCGACCTGGAGCCCAGCGAGGCCATGCCTCTAGCCCTTCCAGAACCTGTCACCCCACAACCCAAACACATTCAATTCCCCGACCCAAGGCTGAATACATTGCTCCATTCTAACTAAAATTGCAGGTTGAAGACCGATAATATACCAGGATTCACTACCAAATTCTGAGGTTGTCGGCTACCTCCATCTGCCTTGATTTCCCCTTGCCCACCCATTCCACAGGATCGAAATCACCCACACTGCTCTCCTCAACAATCCAAACAAGGTTTTACCCTCTCCAACTGTCCTTACACACTGCTTCCCCCATGCATTAACCTTGCATGCTTGCAACCATTGCTCCAAGTGCTGGCTATATGCGGAGGGTGGTCATGATGCTCTTAATGAGCCTCATTATTCCTTGGGTCCATACAAGCCCACTAGGGCCGTCTAGCACCCCGATGGGGGAACCTTTTTTTTTAATGTATTTTTAGTTTTTTGTGTTTTTAATATTATTATTATCATTTTTTTCTTAAAATTGTATGTTTTTTTGTTTGTTATTTTTACTTAAAATTTTATTTGAATCATTTTTTTGAAAAAAAAACTTCAAATATCATCGTCTTTGGATATTAAATTCATAAAAATTTCATAAAATTTGTTATTTTTCCAACTTTTTTTATTCATTTTTTCTTAAAAATCTTTTATTTAGCATGTCATTTTTAGCAAAAGGGTCCTGAAATACGTATTTTTTAATCATGCCTATATGCAAAATGTGTATTTTTTGTCAAGTGTTTAAAATTATTATTTTTTAGTGACAATTATTTTATGTATATTGAAGTATTTATTAATGATATATAAATATATAAGAAATTCTAACCTCAAAATATTAAATGTTATTATTATTTTAAACTTTGCAAAAAAAAAATAAAAATTCATTATAAAAAAACATTGCAAAGAAAAACAAAAAATACATGTTTGGAAAACCCTTAAAAAACAAACATCTTAGGATGAAAAACAAGAACAAGAATAAGACAAATTGAAAAATGGTTAAATAATCAACATTTAAAAAAATTGTGCATACTAAGAACATAAAAAAATTTGAAGTGTCAAAAATATGACTTAAAAAAATGTTGATGCTTTTCAAAATACGTATGAAAATCACCAACATTTAAAAAAAGTTATCCACATTTAATACATTAGAAAATTTAAAGTATAAAAAATAATCCCTCTAAAAAAAGGGGTTGATGCTGCATCAAAACTTTTCAAAATCAACATGAAAACCACTAACATTTAAAAAAACGTTCATACTTGATACATAAGAAAATTTAAGTGTCAAAAATATGCTCCAAAAAAAAAGGTGTATTTTGGATCAATACTTTTCAAAATCGGATGACTTTTTGCTACCTCAAAAAAATGGGCACTCGATACATTTCTTGTTTCATAGTTTACATTGTTTAAAGTTTTCAACTAGAAGTTCTTCCCAATCACTAGTCTTTCTCCAATCTAATTTTAATAATTCAGTTGAATTTCAAACTGAAGAGCTATAGATAAATAAGAGCTTGTTAAATGATGGTTTTCATGGCATAATAGAAGCTTGGTTGGAAGGATCCTTTCAGGCAAATTTCCCTGTAAATAGCAACATTGTTGTACTGTACATAATGTGTGGAATTATAAATATTTTGTTTCTTTTATTTCCTCCTATTAGTTTAATTCTTTTTGTAGTACTAGTTTTTTATGTACATTTCTGTTGGAGAATGTAACTAAGTTCAATCTTCATAATTGTACTTGTATCATTAAATGTATTTTATAAGCAAAAGAAGAAAAAATAAAATTTGTTTTCAAGCATGGGTTTCATGCTCAAGTTTTTCATGCTTTTAGGTTTTTCAAGTCAAAAGGAAAAATTTCATGAGTCAAAGTCCCATTTAGACTTCCTAAAAGAAAAAAAGCAAGAATTTATTTATGTTAAAATGAGTCAAATTATCCCCAAGACCAAGTTGGCCCTTCAGATGACCAAGTCGGCCTGCTTAAAGGATGTGTCCGTTCAGGACACAACTATAAATTAGCAAACATGTTTCTCATTTGGATTAGTTTTTTTGTGAAGATATGTGAAGTTTTAGAAATAGAGATACAAGTTTTCTGTGGAATAAAAGCAAGCTCCTCCATGGTATCAAAGAAAATGTTTGAAGAAGGAGCTTAAGATCACATCTCCATGGCTTATTTTGGTGGCTCTCATCAAATTTTAGAAGATCTTGTGATGACTGTGGCAACTTCTCATATCATTTGTAACTCGTCTTTGAACTTGAGCCTATGTTTCTGAAGAGAAATATGAATCTTTTGTGGATATATACTACTAGACTAATCTAGATTTCTATGGAATCAAATAAGAGTGATTGTGACAACCTTTCTATGAAATAATGGGAATCCCCTTGAGCTACTAGACTGAGGATGGAAGTAAATTTCTTAGAATCATATCGAAATCCTTGATAAACAATGTTCTTTAGTTACAATGAGGCATAACTATAAGTTATAGAAATGTGAGTTTCCCCTTTACAGTAATGAGTAGTGATAAGAGTTGACTTCTAGACATAAATATGAATAAAAAATTACAAGAAGGTAAGGTATGTGAATGATATGTTTCCTGTGGTATTGAGAATTACTATGATACAACTTTATAGTGTTAAATTTATGATGCTATAGTATGCCATTTGATCCAAGTTAATTTAGAATGTTTGAGATCTGAGTCACTACAGTATATACATGATCCAAATTTATCTAAGTTACTTAAGAAGTGTTATCTCAAAATCAGACCCTGATAGGTTGCTGATCAGGTAGACTTTAAGTAACTATTTCAAACCTACTTTAGGCTGAGGCTTAGCCTCCTCAACCTGAGAGGGCTCTCTTACAAGATTAAAGATTTTGATTATGAGTAAGATGGCTAACTCTATGAAACAAAATGAAGGAATGTAAGTGGTGGAAACATAATTAGAAAGTATCCATTGGGCTTATGGAGTCAAAATCGTTTCAGTATAACAATGATATTAGCCTTACATAGAAGTCAGGGCATCCAGAATTCAACACATTTAGAACACACTATAAACATATAGGACCACATAGTTTATGAATATATGAAGGAAATTAGAGTGCAATCAGTGATTTCTAAGTAATTACACATTCATACCACTGCAAAAACTGAGAAAAGAACAATACAATACATTATGTATATTGAATTCCTTCTGATTCTTGAGAAGCAAAGCCAAATACTGTATTACTAAAACGAAGTCTTACATAAAGCACAATATTCAAGTTTCTCTGAAATTTTCCAACCTCTTGTATATCAGATGTTCTGCTATATATAGAGCTCTTTACATAACTGAGATTCCTCCTCTAGCATGAGGGGAACTCGAATTCTTTTTATTATGACACCTATTAACACTTTAAACTAACTATTAAATGCAACTAACTGCTAACTGAAAGTTCTAGAGACCTAAGACGATTAGGAGTATAACTCCACATCATGTTGGTAATAGCATTTATCACAATCAAAACTCGTTCTATGACAAATGGTCTCCTTCAGTTTAGCTTTGGTGGATGTTTGAAACTCCTTGCTGTCCCTTAATGTCTCATCTCTTTACTGCTCCTAAAAAGTAGGAAACTGACCTTGTTTTTCTGCTTTTGATCTCCTCAAGGATATTCGAAATCAATTATCCCTGCTGTTCTTCTTTGATTACACAAAAATGTATTGGACTGCCATGTTCTTTATGTACTATACATCTTTCCCACATACATGTGTGAATACAAAACCTCTTCAAAGCTGTTTGAAATATCATGAACAATACTAGCTGTGATCATTTTTATAACAAATAGCTTAGAGTTCATATATATCTTTCCTCCGCTTGTTTTTCCCTTGCTAGATGCTTGCACTTTATAAATGATCCTCTTCTGAAACTCCCTTTCAAAAAGATTTCCCCTTGGTCACTCAAAATTGGTCGACCGAGTTATAATATGCGGCTACAGCAGTTTCGTAGCACGCTACGAAATTGCTGTGCATTAAGCATCATCTATAGTAGTTTTGTAGCGCGCTACGAAACCGTTGTGTAATCACAAAAACACAATTTTAATGCCAAAATTTGACTGTCTTGAGCTTTTCTTTTTCTTGAGTTGTCTTTTCATCTGCCCTGAAACTGTTCAAAACTGAATGTAGAGATATCATTCTCCAAGGAAAACTTCAAAAAGGTAAATTATCAAAATTTAGTACTTAGCATTACTTGCTGTGGGATTTTTCTTGGCTAAGGAAGTCCTTCTCGTTGGCTTAGTTGTATATTCAAATCCTCGATTTGCCTCTTCATAATTATGATCCCAGCTCTCAGTCTTGTATTGATTTTTCTGATGTATTTCGCTTCCTTTATTGCAGGGACTGACCAGGTGTAGTATTGAGCATGACAGTCGACCACCTTAGGTATTGAAATCATTTTGTCTTCCCACAGAGCCTCCATTTTATTAAAATGAGCTTCCTTGAGTGCGTGTTTCCTTGAGATTTTCTTTAGTTTAGAAATTTCAAAATTTGCTAACTCCAATTTCTTTTTTAACTCTTGAACATTACATTCCTCTTGAGAGATAGCTGCCTTACCACTATCGTTTTTTATGCAGCTGAGATGATGTTTCTGATGAAGTCACTGGTCCTTCATGAGATTTTTCTATCTCCTTTGTTTCACTTGCTTCTGGCAGCGTCTCTGGTACCTGCTTTGAACGCCTCGTCGCAGGTCTTCTTGGCTTAAAGACAAATTTAGAAACCTGATCATCAAATTTGAGCTTTTTCGAGGCTTTGATCGTTTTGGTTTTGTCTTTACCTGATTCTATCAAGTCTTCTTGGACCAAAGGAGATTATTCAATATCAATAGCTTGCAGCAAGTCATTCAGACTTCCTTTCGAAACCGGGCTTTCCTCAGTAACTACTGTCTTGCCTTTTTCTTTAGCTAGCTGGCTCCTGGTTATTCTTCTATGGACTACTTCGCCTGTAGATGATTCATGTACACCCTCTTTGATCTGAGTTTTCTCTTTATGGGACTGTTGGGGTGTGTCTTGGATTACTAGTGGTCTGGTGGGCTCCTTTACCTATTTCCTAGCCTTCAATTTTACAAATCTCCTGGATCTTGTTTCTGCACGATGACCAGCTGCTGGTGGAGAACTCTTGGTAGCCTGAGGGCTGAGACCGATTTCATTCTTGAAGCTAGACATAAACATGAACATGGACCATTCCCTATTTACTTTTTGGAGCTCATGCAAAACGATCAATTTCACTAAGCCGTGATGAAACAATGAGGTCTCACAGGCTTCCTTCTTTAACTGCACCTTGTCACACATTTTTCCTAGGCCACGAAACAAGTAGAAAGGAAAATCAAGTGATATCTTCCCAGTGAAATGAAGCAGAAGCTTGAAGTGATAAGAATACACCTTATGATACCTCCCTTCGCAGGTGAAATACCTTTGTATGCAGGTAAGTAAATTAGCATATGAGTCTTTGATAAAACTTTTGGGCACTGACCTGTTTAAGTCTGAATCAATGAACTCCGGTTTCAGAAATTCCTTGTAGGGGGTCATATCAAACTTGAAATTTTTAAACGATTTTTCCTATCCCCTTAGAATCTCAGTGACTGTAGATATAACCTCTGGAGAGATTGGCAATTCAAGCACCCCAACTTTTGAATTCAAACCAATGAAATTGAAAATGAAATATTTGAAACAACATTGACACATGACACCTTTGAATCAATATGGGATTAATGATAGGTAAAACAAGATTGTTGACCTTATTTTCTAATGGGAACAAGACTCTGCTCTATGTTCTAGACTCCTTAAACAAAACAATAAAAATGACTTTGACCAGGACTGACTTACAACTTTGAAACCATACAAGTTGCCCAAATTTTTTTGAAATTTTTTCAGTGATAACAAGAAGTATACATTATGCAATTATGTTACAATGTATGTGTTTGATCCTATCTCCTACAATATGTGAATGCAAACACTAATTCCAAAAATTATAGACAATAGTATGGCACAATTTGATTAGGTATGGCATTGACACAATTAATTGGATACAATAGAGTAAGACAATAATGATCGCAAGGTCTAATGGATTGTCTCGCAATGGTCACACTATACTCACATACCCAATACTCTATGGTACAATAGTATTTCTAAACTCTGTAGTGGCAATGATGTAATGGCATTGATGGAAAACCATATAAACTTTATATTTGGTGACTTGCAGAGGTTCTTTGACATACATGTTGATCTCACTCTATGGAGAATACTAATTGTGGGAAATATTATAGTTTTTAAACATGAATTAATCAAGCAAAAGAAAGTGACTAAGGATTTCATAAGTTATCTTAGTATTAGCTGAAGCTTGATACATCGACTATCAAAGGATTGAAACTTGACCAAGAAACTATGATAAAGGCATAAATATTATTTATTGTAGGCACAACTTGCATATAAGAACCCGAGAACTAAAATATTAGGCTCCCTACAGTGATCTCAAAGCTTGTATTGAAAGTGGAAGTGACAATAATATGAAAATACTTCTACAGTGATTTAAATTATGAGATCAAAACTTTGTGAAACATATCCTTGGAAGAACAATCTTCTTTAAATACAATCAATATATGACAATTGGAGACACAAGAAAATATTTTTCCAAATGGGATGCAATGTATCCTTGCGGCCTAGGCTTGAAAGTTGGATTTGGAAGGATGAATATGATCCTATATGGCTTATGGCAGTAACATGATACTCAGTGGAAAGTATATGAGTCATCCATGAAAGCTAAAAAGGCTAAGGTACATGGAAAAATAAGTTTGAGCCACCTTGTTGTGACAAAAAGAAGGGACCAAAACTATGGTCCTAGGAACCTCATGAAGAAATAAGGACTTTGCAAAAAATTTCTATGGGTTGTACTCTAGTGTGAAGGGAAAAAATATGAAGCACCTCTATTGAAGAATACCTGGCACTTGACAATCATAGAAGGACCACATCTTTTAAAGGAATGGAAAGAGGTATGTATAATTGTTTTCATGCATTTCATGTTTTGGGTCAAGATTATGGTAATGGTCATTAGATAGGGTCTACAAAGAAGGGTTTCTAAGGTTTGTAGGTCTTGCAAAATTGTGAAGTATTAGGGTTCTGAACCCCAGATTGGATTAAACCTATCTAATCTTTCCCTCTTAGAATTCCCTAGCTTTTTGGAAAAGTCATATAGGGTTTGCAGGGCTAAATGATCGATCCTTAAACCTTAGTTTTAAAATAATATTCTAGGGTATGTGTTAAAACCCTAGCAAGGGATGAATTTGATAAAACTTAGGGCTAGATGTTTCCACTAATGTAAAATCCTTAATAAGGGATGGATCAAGGAATGTCTAGGGTTTATGACTGAAACCCTAGAAATACACTTTTAAGAGATCATAGAAACCCTAGATTGACCAGATTGACATTATGCTCTTGTCTTTGTATATCTTGCTTGGTTGTACTTGTTGGTGAGAATTGTAGGCACATAATGAAGGTTGTCAAAATTATGAAAGAAAGATGAAGGATGGTAAAGAAAGACTCATGCTTGATGATGACTCCTTGATAATGATGAGCATAATAGAAAGAGGGACCTGTTAGGACCTTGATGATATTGAATCTTCTAGCTGATGAGTTCACTTTAGAAACACATTGATGATTGAAAGTTGAAGCTGAACCTTGTTGCAACATGAATAATGTTGACTTCAGAGGGAGCTAGTAGCAGTATTAGACATGACACCCTAACTAAAGGATGTTATGAATTAGAAAATATGATAGTGATGATTTGCTTGAGACATGACTTGGCTCCCCGGTAGGATATATTGAAAAAGCATGTAAAGAAGCTGGAAAGAGAGTTTGCTTGATGATCTTGTACATACAATTGTACATACCACATGGATTGTGTGAATAACACTTTTGATGGCTTGAACAAGCATGAGGAAAAAAATTGATATTTGAAAGATGATATGACTCTTGGAAAGTATGAGGCATAACTATGTAAAAGGAATGTGCTAGTAGTTGTGAGGAAGTTTTGAAGTCTCCTTGAAGATAAATGGATGATCCATTTGATGACAATGTTGCATAAAATATTGTCGAGATCTAAGAAACTCATGATTTGATATGATGAGATGATTTTAGGAGCTAATAAACCCTATCAAGAAGCATGATGAAATGTTTGACATCCTAGAATGATGATGCAAAGGAAAGGAGGAGCCCCGCAACTACTATTGAAGATCTCCATGGAAGAAAAAGTAGCTGATGTATTTAGAGGGAGTGATGATGGACACCTTATTCTCCATGTGTCATGCACTAGGCAAAAACTAACAACTATATGTATAGTGAAGGAACTGGGAGGGAGAATGGAGGATTGCATAAGCATCTAGGACTAGTACTCCTTGAGGATTGAGAATCCAAGATAGGAAGCAGTCCCATGGACCGACTATCTTTGAGGATGGGACAAGGTATCCAAGCTAAGAGTGGTCGAAGAGGGCCGATATTCTTTGAGGATTGGGAATACAAGATAAGAATATTCCTAAAAGGACATACTCGATGAACATCTGGATGGGGTATGTGCCTTGAGAGGTAGTGTGGTGTCTCACGTAAAGCCTCCCAACATTGTGCTCTGATTTAGTGGAGAGATAGAGCTTGTTAGCTAAGGCCTTGCTATGTTAACAATGTTGGTTATGATGTTGATGCTTAAAGATGGCTTATCAAATTTGACTCTTCTTATGAGAATATTTCAACTTGAGAGTATCCTTGTACTGGGTGTACAAATATGAATATCTCCCTAGATAAAAGGGAGTGTTGGATAATGTAACTAAGTCCGGTATTCATAACTATACTTGTATCATTATGTATTTTATAAGCAAATGAGGAAAAAGGAAAATTTATTTTCAAGCATGGGTTTCATGCTCAACTCTAGGTTAAGCATGTTTCTCATGCTTCTAGGTTTGTCAAGTCAAAAAAAATTTTGTCATGAATCAAAGTCCCATTTGGATTTCCAAAAAGAAAAAGAAAAAAAATTATTTATGTTAGAATGAGTCAAATTATCCCCAAGACTAGGTCGACCCTTCAGATGATCAAGTCTGCCTGCTCAAAGGACATGCCTATTCAGGACACACGGACAACTATAACTTTGTCAGTGTGTTCCTCATTTGCACAAGTTTTTCTATGAAGATATGCGAAGTTTCAGCAATAGAGATACTAGTTTTATGTGGAAAAAAAGTGAGATCCTCATGTGGTATAATACAAGTTTCCTAAGGACTGATGAATGAATGAAGAACTTGCTTTTCTGAGTTTTTCTTATGGAAAAAAAATTGGCATCTTGTGGACAGAATGGAGGGTTGACCCCATGCATGTGGGACATTAGATTTTGGTCTTGGGTCTTGGATTTCTCATTTGATCTGATTCTATAAGAAGAGAATAATTTTAGGGTTTTCCCTTTGGAGGGGTTTTTCCCTAGCTTGGAGATTATATCTTGTGTTTCTTGTGTACTGTGATCTTCATGTTTTACATTTGATAATTGTTTTATGAAGAAGAACATAAATAAATTAATAATAAGAAAACAAATTCCCCAAGCAGTTATTAATGAAAGGAGAAATCATATTAATCTTATAGCCTCCTTATTTCTCCAACAAGAACTTGACTGGCTCCACTAGAAATATGACTATACTTAGCCCTGGTTGTTCCTACAAGAGTAGGATTAGTTTAATTTAATTAGTTTACTTTTATTTTCCTTGCCAAATAATGCAGGTGTGAAATAAGCGAGCAATAAGCCTTTATTTCGTGGTGAAGAAAAGTTTAAAGCAATGTCAATAGATTCTGTTTGCAAACATGTTCAGGGAATTATTTTAATACTCATCATAATTTTAAAAAGTTGTACTTTGATTAATGTTGAACAATGAATTTGTACATACGCTATGACTCCACATTTGTTTAACTTTGCCAATTTGAAAGACTCCTCTCTGCTAGTGCTGGTGCTAAGAGAATTTGGATTGATGTTAATTATGATGATTTGGAATTCTTCCACAATTTACATTGCTCCATTCCAATATAAAAAAGGGCCCACCATGCAAAAGCTTGAGTCCTCTCCATAAATATAAAAAACCGCTACATAGGTTGGGGCTTCAATATTGCTTAAGTTTGGATTTAAAGAAAGTTTTAGGGCTGATATATGATCAAAGAGTTTTCATCTAGGCAACATTTAACTCAAATAAGGATTTGTATGAAGGATATCAACAACTAAAATGAAAAATAGCACACACTCAAACAAATTTCATTGCAAATATCTTTATTCAAGAACAAATATGAAATTTCTGATGATCCCTATTATTTTGAACATTAAGCCATTTCTTTTATGATAAGTATTTTTTCTCGCTTGTTGCTTGCCGTACTTTAGTTTAAATAAATTGGATGATAATAGGTGTATGTGAAATTTGATAAATATGCAATTTCTTCCTGCTCTTTAATCTTGACCATTAAAAAAGGTTACTTCTTGAAAACATGGAATTTGAAGAATAAGCCATAACAATTTTTTTCAAAGTAAATTTCATATGCTTGTTTTAATCTTTTGTTATTTTTTATTTTTCATTCTGATTTCAGTTTCAACTTTGTTTTAGTATTTTCTAATCCGAGTTTTCATTTTGTAGGTCTTGGAGTATTACATTGAAGATTTAGCTCTACTGTTAGCTTAGATTCGGAAATTAGATTCCTTGTTTTGCTTACTTTCAAGTTAGGAAAAACAATTCTGATGATGCTCAAATTGAAAACAAGTTACATCAAGGAGTCTCTGCACCTTTATCCTATTTTCATTCAACATCTTGTTCATTTTGTTTTCAAAACTTATTGTAAGTCTCATCCTAATAGATAATCAGTAAGGCTTAGTTTTGAAGTAAGATATTTACGAAACAAGGAACATCTTGATGCGACTTCATCTTTGACTCATAGCTTCTCTCTAGATTTAGGATTTCCTTTTGAATAACAGGCTTGATCTATACCATACAAGACATAACCAATTTTGATCTCAACTTAAGTGAAAACACTCATGTTATCTTGATATTATATCTTTATGTTGAGATCTCTTTTCTCGTCTTGTGTTGTTTGAGTTCTCCTATTTTCATGGCTTCTATTGTTCTTTTCTTTCCAAAATGTTTTCTTCCTTTCTAGGGAAATTTACATGATTCCTCCTTTAGTTTTTATTTTTTGCAAGAGTTGGACAGTCTTATGTTTGCAGAGGTTTGATTTCATTGTTTTAATTTGGATTGGATTTTGTGATATTCCCAAAATCTATATGGGGGAATTTTTTTTCCTACGCAACACTAATTGGTTTACATGGGTAATATTTACTCTATAATTTCAATAGGATTTTATTTATGAAAATGCCATATTTGCCAAGTTTTCACTTTTCTCTCACATCAACCACTATCCATGGGTAACATTAAGATATGGATCAAGTACTATAGTTCATCCATATAAAGGAATGGATTTTCTCCATTCTTTTCTCTGAATCCCTCCCATACCTTTCCACAGTTAAATCCTCTACTTTGGTGGATAAAGATAAGAGTAACAAGGTCAAACTTAACTAGTATCACATCTATTCCGTTAATTAGAAAACCTTTTATACCACCTTGCTCTCTTCACCCAATTGCTAAAAGAAATTCTCCAAATATCCTAATCAAAAGGGCAACACACAAGAGATCTAAAAGCACATATGTATGGGAAGTACAAGTAAACCTGTTGGGGATATGGACACTTGCCGGCATCAGGGTCATGCTTGTATGGTACCGAGACACCTTTGTCAAAGACATGGACGCTCGCAGGCAATGAAGCAATATCGAGAAAATATGGTGATTTCAAATTTAATAGATGTATACTAATCCTTAAAACCTCCTAGCTATCTTTGCTATCCAATAGTAGAGAAAGGGTAAAAAATAATAACCATTCTCCTATATTTGGATTCATTGTTTTAGAGCAAGGCATTCAAGTACTTTCATATCTTAATAGCTTATCTTGCTTTGATTCATCCTATGTGAGACTTCCGGAAAATGTGTAATATGTGAGAATATTTTGGAAACTTTTATTTTGATCTTTGATAAATTTAACCCTATTATTCTAAACTAGAGATATCCGCTTCTCCCATGTGTGTCAATTGCTAAGGCCTCAACATCCCCCTTGATTTCTTTGCAATTATGGGGCCCTCCATCTAAATTTTGCTAATTTGCTTTAGGAATGCTTTAATTTTACTTATTTTGAGTAATTTTCACTTTTCTTGATTTTTTTTTGATAAATCCATTGCTTGTTTTGATGCCAACCTTCCAACAGTTCAAATTTTCGTTTGATTCCATTTGATTCTGATGAACGGTTAAAAATATATGAATGGTCAAAGTTTGGTCATTTTCACCTCCTCAACATAAAATATATAAATATGTATTTTTTAATGTTTTTTTTATATATATATATAAATTAAATTATTTTAATATGTAACTAATATTTATCTAATTAATTTATTGTAAGATAATTTAATTTAATTAGTTTAGTATCATTGGAGCGTCTAGTGTTTTAGGTCAACACTTCACCCATCTTCAGGGATATAAAGCTATATAAATTATACAAAGTGTGCTAGACCACAAATAAATAGATAAAGGATTTGACAATTAGGGGATGTAAGAGAATTTTGTGAACATTATTGTGAATCTAATTTATTAATAACTATTGAGGAAGAAGTCCAATAATAATAAATAAGTCAAATAATAATAAATAAGTCAAATAAGAATAAAAGAATAAAAAATCCAACCTCGAGGTTTAGCTCAGTTAGTTGAGTACCTGTCGCATAAGCACCTCACTATGATATGTTACGAGGTCAATTCTCATTGACATCCTTTGGGTTAGGCTCCAAAATGAGCCGGAAAGATTGATCCCTTTAGGTGGATCTACATGAGACCGTTTCCATGGACATAACAGTCACTGAAATCCAGAGTCTGTGAACCACATCCAAAAAAAGAGAGAATAAAATGGCCATTTGAAAGAACAAAAGAAATAGGATCAAACTAGAATCAAAATAATTGGTCAAATATTAAAACAATTAATTCGTAAATATTATTAATATTAGCAAGAGATCAAGTTAGGGAAATTATTAAAATATATAAGAATTAGAAGAAATTATAAGAATGAAGGGAAATTTAGTGATTTGAAAATTAAAACAAGAAGTCAAACAACAATAAATAAGATTAGTTATAAGAATAAAAGAATTAAATTATCAATTAATTAGAGTAAGATAAAATTTAAATTAGATAATTATATTAGGACTAAAATAAAATAAATTGAAATTAGAAGAATGCTCGAAATAACCAAAATTGGCCTTTGAGTGTTGAAGAATCTAGGGCAAATAAGTGTAGTGTGATTCTTCTTTACTTGATAAAAATTTGAGGAGTCTTTTTACTTTTTTCTTGTTAGGTTAATCTTCTTCTTCTTATTATTAATGCATGTGTGTGTACTTCATCAAACTGCTGCCAAAACATAAGAACAAGAACACAAGATGTTGGCTCTTCTCTTGAGAGGAAAACCCTTCACTAAGTTTTCTCTTATCGAAGCTTCTTTCTTGATCAATTCCAAACCCTAGACCCTTGACTAGAAGAACCTCTAAGTACAAGTCAAGTCCTTCCTTTTATTTGCACTATGTTTCCCTGACACTTTGTCTACCTCCTTTTGACACTTCATTCCCCGACACCTCGTCCTTCTTCTAGCACTTTGTTCTTCCTTCCACTTTAAGTAGATCTTCTAGAAGAGATACTTTTCCTTAGTGATATCCTTCACCTACGGATAGTCATTCCTTCTCTTTATCATCCGAGTTCCTTCTTCGTGTATGGTGGAAGGCTTAGTGTGACAACACTGTAGCCCTAATTCTCACACGTGTGGGATGTACCCTAGAGAATTATGGTCCTTTTTCCTTTTCTAGAGAGATAGGATTCTTCGCTTGACTTGGGAGGCCCTATAGGCATAATTGAAAACCCAACCAACACTAATTCATGAACTGTTTGATCCTTCTATTATGCCCGCAGAATTACCCACCTCTTCTTCACACGTGTGACTGTTTCTAGCCCTAGAAACAATCCTCTTCACTGCAACCTTCTTCTTCCTTCCTTCGTTTGTCTTGGAGACCCTTTAGGCTTATGTTATTATCCCTAATAATGAAGTTTGTGTGACAGTAATAGAAGGTTGCTATGACAATAGAGAGACCCTTTCCTTCTTCACATGTGTGACTATCTTTTAGCCCTAGACCAAACTTCCAAGGTTTTGGTATTACTTCCTCCTTTTTCGCTATACTCGTAGACCCTTTATTCGTCCCTTCTTCACCCTTTTTCTCAAATACCTTCACTGATTTAAGAGAGATGGATGACATTATAGTGGAGTGGACAACCTCTATATATAGAGGAATGTCCCTCCTTTTAGGCCGACTCCAAGATAATTTGTAGGCCGACTTGTTGTCTTACTTCGGATGGCTTCTTTGGTGGTGTAACATGCTTGAATGAGCTTCTTTGGTGGTGCCTTTGCATAGGCGGAGACTTGAATTTGCTTGGAGGTATTCTCTTGACTTGAATACATAATCATACATGGTGTAACATGCCCTAAAGGCCTTCAACATTTCCTTTTGACTATTTGATTCACCTATAACACTTAACATGTGCTAGATCTACTTCAATGAGAAAGAAACTCATTGACATATATTATAAAAATGATATTTCTATTCTTGACTAAGTAGAAATATCAAAAGTAAATTTATGAAGACCGAACCTAGTTACATTTCCTTCAACATTGAGGGGTTGGTGAAAAGGAAATGTGAAAATGTATAAATATTAAACCAATCAACTAATAATAATTATTAATAATAGTGGGAGGTCAAATTAGAATACTTAAGAATAATTATAAAAAGATATTAGAGTTTTTAAAATAATTGGTCAAAGAGACAAACAGTTAATAACATTTTAATGTTATATTTAATATAGGTCAAATTGTAGATAGATGCCTTTTTGATTAATCGCATCATTAGGATTTGGTTGACGTTTCGAACCAATTAATGTGGTTCATCCTCAGGGAAAGGTGAAAAAATCATATAATCTTCATGTATAAATAGCAAGGATGCATCATGGTCCAAGGTTAGCTCATCAAAACTAGTCGTTGGAAATTAGTTAGACAAGTAAATAATTTATTTATTTATTTGATTTAAGTTAGTTAAAAATGATTAAATAATCTAAATGGTTGAAAAATAGATGTTATGAGTACTAATAATAGTAAAAATATATTGATAAGAATACTAATCGGCGGGGTTAAGAATAATTATTAATAAAAATAGTGTCTATTAAATAATAATAAAACTATAAGTTGAAAACTAGCCATTAGAAATTAGTTAGACAAGTAAATAATTTAGTTATTTATATATTTTATTAGATTTAATTTAGTTAAAAATTAATAAATAATCTTAAAATGTTTGAAAAATAGATGCTATGAGTACCAATAATAGTAATACATATTATTGATAAGTTGACCTTGGACCATGATGCATCTTGCTATTTTTACATGAAGATATATGATTTTTTCACCTTGTCCTGAAGATGAACCACATTAGTTGGTTCAAAACGTCGACCAAATCCTAATGATGTGATTAATTCGAAAGACATTTATCTACAATATGGATCACAAAAGTCTCATATATAACATAGGTCAAATTAGCTAAATAATAAAATGATTTAGATTATTATTAATAAAGAAATTGATAAATAAATAATAATGAATAAAATAAAAGATGTGGGTCAAAAGTAAATGGTTAAGAATTGAAATATGGGAAAGGGATGGAGGTTAAATAAAGTATATTGGAGATATCATAATTAATAATTAAATAACTAGAATAGAAAAATTCGGGGAGGGGGGGGGAGGTGTTGGATTTAGATTGAAAAAAATTGAATTAGATCCTCCTCCACCTTCTAATCCTAATTCTTTTTTGATTTATCATTCTAATACTAATTTAAATTTAATCACTTATCCCTCTCCTAACCCCTTAACTTCCACCCCCCCTCCTCCTTCTCTTAACGCCAAAGTGATTAACCTATGCTCAGTTAATCTTGATGGCCCTTCACTAAGCCTTTTAGAAAAAGGTTTCAACTTTACTCCTATTCCCAAAACATCCTCTTTGAAGACATGATTTTCTCCATTGAATCCATGTCCCATCACCTTCCCTCCCATGAAGTGGAAGAGCTCCGATAAGAGTGTGGTTGCATTCTTTGGAACTCCAAACTCCCCAAACCTAGCCTTTATAAAGATGAAGTTATGGCCTTTCATCAACTTAATTCCAACCCTGATATTATCATTTTAAAAGATGACAAAGGAAATGCTTCTACCATTATGAACTCCTCTAATTACCATAATAAGATGTTTGATCTCCTTTTCTCTTCTTCATATAGGCCCTTAAATAAGAACCCCATCAAATCTGTGGCCAACATGGTCACTAAAGCCATAAAATCCTCATCCCTAGACCCTTCAATCTAAAATATTCTCTTTTCGCTTAACTCCATTACCCCCTGAATCTATGGTCAACCTAAAATCCATAAAAATATATATTCCCCTTAGACCTATAGTTAACACTATTAGTGGTTGCATCCATGCCCTTTCCCGATTCCTTGCCAAGAAGTTTCATCCCTTCTCTGACCAAACCTCTTCCTTCTCTAAAGACTCCTCCCACTTCATGAGCAAACTAAACACCTCACTCTAGATGAAAATGACATCTTATTTAGTTTTGATGTTGTTTCCCCCTTTACTAAAATACTTGTCATGGAATCCATTGACCTTATTTCCAAGATTGTGGACTATGAAACCCTCAATCTTATCAATTTATGCCTTACCACCACTTTATTTACTTTCAATGGAGTTCGCTATGAGAAAACTGAGGGCACAACTATGGGTTCCTTGCTCTCCCCCATTGTTGCCAACATTTTCATGGAGCAGTTTAAGACCTTAGCTCTTGACAACCACCACTTAAAACCTAAAATCTAGAAGCAATTTGTCGACGATACCTTTATTATTTGGTCCCATGGTATACCTGAACTCCAAGCCTTCCTCACACATCTCAATCAAATTTCTCCCCATATCCAATTCACAATGGAAATTGGAAGTAACCACTCCTGCCCCTTTCTTGATGTTCTTGTTTCTCACCTCTTCGATGTCTCTCTTACCCACCAAGTCTATTGAAATAAAACCCATACCGACAAGTACCTCTATGCCACCTCTCACCATCATCATAGTTTGTTCTTCTTTAGACCCTTGTTACTCGTGCCATTCAAATTTCTTCCTCTCAATTCCTTCCCATTGAAAAATGCCATCTTATCAAATCCCTCAGAGCTAATGGCTACACCTCCTCCCAGATTAAAAAGACTTCCCATTCCTCTCTTCACCCTCACCCTTTTGAACATCAATCCCCCCTTAGCCAAAGTCACCCTTCCTTATATTTAATGAAAAATTGATCATATTTCCAAATTCTTTTAAAAAAGAAACATCAAAACCTTATTCAAACCCCAAACCACCCTTAGTCAACTCTTTCAATCTCCCAAAGAGAAGAATGACCCTATGTTAGGCCCTAGAGTCTATGAGATCCCTTGTTCCCGTGGGATGCCTTACATTGGACAAACTAGGAGATGCTTCAAAGCCTTCCTTAAAGAGTATTTCATTGACACCTTCCATAATTGAACCTCTAAATTAGCCATTACTGAACACTCGCTCAACACCCGTCATTTAATTTAGTTTGACAATACCAAAATCTTGGCCTTCGCCCCATTCCACTCGAAGCACGTCATTAGGGAGGCTTTAGAAATTGAAAAGCACCCTAACACCTTTAATTAAGAAGATGATTATAAATTGTGCCAATCTTTGAAGCCTACTATCCATTTCCCAACTTCAAAAATCTAACCCTATGTTAGTAAACCATCCCTCCTCTTATTTCTTTCCCCTCACCCTATTATTCTTATCCCCTTGCGTTTATCACCACCTTCTTCCTTCATTTTTGTTCGCTTTTTCTTAATATAATTCAACCTTTTTCAATCTAAAGCCCCCCTTTTTTCTATTCTAGTAATTTAATTTATTAATTAATATCTCAAAGATATTTTATTTAAACGCTCATCTCTAGCGTATATTTCCATTCTTTACCATTTATTTTTGACTAACATATTTTATTTTATTCATTATTAGTTATTTACCAATTTTTTAGTAATAATAATCTCAATCCTTTTATTATTTAGCTAATTTGGCCTATATTAATTATAACTTTAAAATATGGCATAGACAAACTTATAGACGAAATAACCTTTTTCACTAGAATAAGACTATACAATTTGAAGTAAGAATGTGATTTTTTGTTGCTCAAAATACTTTTTTGAATGCATAAATGGATGCAACACCTTGAAAAACCTTTGGGGCTCTTGAATTATACAAATTAAACAACTTAAATTCAAGTTTTAAAAATTATTTGCTAGATTTTGGTTATAATTAACGAGAAAAAATATCGGCCATCTTTCGTCTACAATGTAACTACACCTTAAAATATTATTAACTTATTTGTCTTTTAAAACCAATTATTTTTTAGAAACTTTTATAATCTTTTTAATAATTATTCTAATTTTGACGCTGGTCACTATTAGTTAATAATAATTAATTATATAATCACATTATATTTTATACTTTTTTCACATTTCCTTTCACCAACCATGGGGTCAATTTTGGTTATTTGAGCATTATTAGTTTTAATTTAATTTATTTTAATTCTAATATAATTGATCTAAATTAATTTGATCCTACTCTAATTAATTGATAATTTTAATTTCTTTAGTTTTTATAACTAATCTTATTATTCCTATTTTACTTTTGTTTTAATTTTCAAATAAATTTCACCAAATTTCCTTCATTCTTAATAAAATTTTAATATTTTCCTAACTTGATTTCTTGCTAATATTTTTTTCAATGAAACCGGTGGGACTACCAATAGAATCATTTATTCACACTTTTCACCAAAGTAGGAGCCTGTCTCCAGATTTGAACCACCACAGCGAGAAACACAAATATTGCCTCTACTACTTGAGCTCATTCTCTTTCTACAGCCTCTCGCTAATATTAATAATATTAGATTAATAAATTAATAAATAATTATTTAATATTTGATACCAATATTTTATTCTAATATGATCCAATAATTATTTCTTTTATTCTTACAACTGACTTTTTTATTTTTTTATTCTTATTTCACTTATTTATTCTTATTGGACTTCTTCCTCAATAATTATTAATAAATTATATTCTCAATAACGGTCAAGAAATTCTCTAACATCCCCTAACAATCATATCTTTTATTTATTTATTCATAGTCTAACACTCTTCATATCAGTGATATAACTTTATGTCTTTGAAAATGGGTGCATTGTTCACTTGAAACGTGAGACACTTCAATGACACTACACAGTGTCCCAGAAAAAACTATCAGCTTAAACAAAATTATGACTATAAAAGCCTACATACTAAAATTTATTAATTTAAATTATTTGTAAATATAATTTTAATTAATTTTTAATTGATGTGTAAATAATTTTTAATTATTTTGTTAATTTATATCTACTAATAATTTTGTTAATTATTTATTATTATTATAGATATATTAAAATATTTTATTTTAAAATAATTAATATGTAAAGATAAAAACCAACGGAAACTTCAAACCCAATATATATATAATCATTTTATTAAACTTATATTTAAAAAATCGTCACAATACCGAGCCTAGATAACACCCCCGAGAAGGTTTCCCCATGGAATTTCATTTGAGGTGAGTGGAGCATGAGCTACATATATTGAGAAATGAGTTGCATATAACTTCCTGTACCATGAAAAACATTACCCCCATACCATGTAAAACCCGTTAAATTTTTCTATTATTTAATGATTTTTTTGTTTTTTTTTATTTATTTTTATTTTTAAATATTTTAATTTATTAAAACAAAAAATTTAAACTCTCCAAAATTTTAATACACATAATTTAATCAGTTCTGGTGACTCATTTTTAGAAGGTTATATATCAAGTTATAGGGCACCAAATGAGGTAAATCTGGGCTCGTTGGAAAGCTAATTCAAATGCGAAGAATTTGACAATGGTTATTTGATCAGGTCTAGCTATTTACTACTCCGAAAATTTATAAAAGTCCAGGCTGCAAATTTGCAACGAAAATTTATAAAAGTCAAGGCTGCAAATTTGCAACTAAAATTGATTTTTTTAGTTTGTTTTGGGGAAATCATATTTGCCAGAAGGTTTTGTTGTTACCAATTCATTTCAAATTGATTATTTTCCAGAGAAATCTCAACGGGGAGTAATGGAAAGTATGTATTTTATTTTAATTATTTTGTTTTATTAATTTTTTTTGTAAGCTTGGTAGGACCTTCTCATTTTCGAGTTTTTACATCTCTGTTATTCACCCCATTTCCAGGGACGGTAGCACAAGAATTGAACCCAAGATCTCCGGTTCGATGAGACTTCATTTCCACGGCCATCGCCACTTGAGCTACCCCTTGCGCACTGTTTTATTAAAATTTTAATTAGAATGTTGTTTTAACAATTTTGCATTTTGAGCTTCCTGTGCAAATTTGATTTATTTTTAATTATGTTTTAATGATTATTTTGTAGAATTGGTTGAAGGAGATCAGGCCTACAAGTCTTTGAACAATGGGATTGGAGCAACATAGAGGAAAAGAATACTTCTATACCTCAAATCTAACTAATTTGTAAAATAATAAATGGAAGCTTTGCAGAGGAGCAAGGGGTTCATTTTTTCCGTAAGTAAGGTATCCTTTGCACTGCTGTAAAGAGGATTTGTCCTCTAGATTTAGTAAGAATACTCGGGTCTAGGCTTGCAAGTTTTCCTTCTGAGATCGAATCTCTGTTATAGAGGTAGCCTTGCACTCTTGTGGCTCCATTCTCTATTGGTAGAGTTAAATGTCTTAGGAGGACTATTGGAGAAATTCATTGTAAAGACAAAGCACGAGATACACTTGTTTATGATTGTATTTCAAATACTATTACTTGTGAATATTTTTTCTAATCTTATTATTTTATGGCAGATTTGTGGCAACGACTCCATGTTTTAGCACTAATATTTTTTGTCAAGTTGTCTGTGTCCTCCATAGATGACTATAGGCTTAACCTTTGGCTTGATAAACTGCGACCTAGGGGCATCTAAGCCGTTAAAATCACACAGGGAGCGCACTAGACTTGGGCCACACAACCCTTAACATGATTGGATTTTTTCCATGGAATTTTGAACTCGTAACTTTCACATCACAAAGTGACTTAACAATACACTCCATCACCATCTGTTACAGGCCCCATGGGCATTTAGCACTACTGTTGAATATGAAAAAATATGTTTATTTGATAAACTATCTATTCTAATAATTACATAGATCAACCATTAATCTTTTGATTTTCTCTTGCATTTAAACAAATTTTTGAGTCACTATTTACTTAGAAACTGGTTATCATAAATCGATTTAATTTTCATTAAAATTTTGTGAACTAATTCCATATTTTAATGGCTCATCTTTTATCATTTTAATTTCTAAATAGAGCATGTCCCGTGTTAATAATATTAGTTGTTAGAGCTACTTCAACAACTTGATATTGACCAGTAAGCACGTCAAATCCCCATTATCTTTTAACCCTCGCACTTGGTATTTGGGAACTATTTCCTACGTGCCGAGTTGCAATAGTTTTCTTTGTTTTTTCGCATTAGCAAGTAGGTCTGCATTTAAATTTAGATTTAATTCTAATTCTTTAAAAAGTCTCCTTACACATGAGCAATACATTTAGTGTCTTAGCCGAGCCCTTATTTCATCCCATCAAAAAACTATCTTCTTTAAGCAGCTGCAAGAAGGGATAGTCTTTCCTTTTGCTAGTTAGCACAAGCAATTGATATCATAAGGTGGCACGCAAAAGTTAGAGTATATCTATGCATTCATATTAGTTTTTGATTAGATTAGATTAGTTTAGATTAGTTTTAGGTTGAGGCATCGAGCCTATAACAAGGCGAAATCACCGTCCCAAATCGATAAGGGTCTAACTGGGGCCATGACAGAGTGATTTCCTAAATGTTGATGATGGTCAATTTATACTATCGATAATACCTTAAAAATGATAAAGATTCAATGAATACAATGCACTTCAAATGAAAAACTTCTTTTACAACGAATTCAATACATAAAACAATATGTGATAATCCTGAGCGCATATATATATATATATACTACAACTTTGTAAAGGTACAATGCAAGATTCTTGTTGATTTACTAATATAACATTAAAAATATAATAACTCAATATGTAAGATATTGATTTAATAAAAGGTTTTATGCTTAATAATTTTACCTTAAAACTTTTGCAACCTTGTTCAAATGGTGTTGTATATGTGATGTTACACAATTTCACTAAGATAGTTACAAAAACAGAGCCCTATTTGATATCAAGTGGGGAAAGAATGTTGAATCTAAATTATTGCTATACATTTAAAGTGATCTACTAATATAACATTAAAAATATAATAACTCAATATGCAAGATATTGATTTAATAAAAGGTTTTATGCTTAATAATTTTACCTTAAAACTTTTGCAACCTTGTTCAAATGGTGTTGTATATGTGATGTTACACAATTTCACTAAGATAGTTACAAAAACAGAGCCCTATTTGATATCAAGTGGGGAAAGAATGTTGAATCTAAATTATTGCTATACATTTAAAGTGATCTACTAATATAACATTAAAAATATAATAACTCAATATGCAAGATATTGATTTAATAAAAGGTTTTATGCTTAATAATTTTACCTTAAAACTTTTGCAACCTTGTTCAAATGGTGTTGTCTATGTGATGTTACACAATTTCACTAAGATAGTTACAAAAACATGAGCCCTATTTGATATCAGGTGGGGAAAGAATGTTGAATCTAAGTTATTGCTATACATTTAAAGATAGCAGATGGTGGTTTTATAGGGTTACTTGAACCTTTACCATTGTGGGAATGACATGATTTATACCCATGTCCAGTAATGTTTTAACTTATACTTACAAATTAACCATTTATTCCAGAAAAGTGGTTTCAAAGATAATAAGTTTAGAATGTTAATTAATGATGTCTAAAATGTATGGAATTATATTTGTTTTTTTTTTTTTTTTAATCTAGGATAATTAGCATTTAGTGGGAGTTATCCTGAACATGCCTAGGATCAAATTCGACTAGCTGCCACTATAAACCTAGGCTAGGTGCAACAGCTTGCAAGCCGCACACAATAGCAATTAACTTATGCCTCAACAAGAGCCGAGACGTCCGCTTGGGGGTCACCCACTCTTCTAGCCAAGACACAACAGGCCATATATTCAATGAGATTTGAACCTCCATCTCGTGGGTTTCACCCAGCGAAACTTACCGTTAAACCCCATATCACTGTATTATAGAATTATATTTGTTACCAATACGATTTAATCATTTGGTTGTCCTATTGATATACTTACCCCATTTCCCTTTTAGACACCCTTGTTTCACACCGCAAGAATTTTATTACATGTTATTCTGTTACACTTGTGGAAGCTTTGAACTTTGTTTAAGTTGATCTTCATTATACTTCACTTAGAAGAGAATCGTTTTGTAAATAATTGATTATGGTTAAATTTATTAGAATCAAATTGTAATATATTTGTATTTGTGTTACAATAAAATATGCGATAGATATGTCACATCTATTATAAAAGAAGAAACAAATATATACAACAAATATATACATGGGATGGTTATGTCGAAATTTATAATATTAGTATAAATTAAAATTAGTTTTGAATTATTATATATTTTATTATATATTTGGATTTATCAAATATTAAGAGGGATCATGTTTTTAGATTATCAAATACTAAGAGGGATTATGTTCTTAGATTATATTTTTTAATGTCTAAATTTTGTAATATATTTTAATGTTTGTTAAGTCGAATTTAA
>APFE030515839.1:332681-356633 GCA_000404065.3 Pinus taeda
AAATATTAATATAAAATAATCTATAATTAATTATAATCTACCCAATCCAAAAAAGAATGTAGTCTAACTTATAAACAAAATGACCTTTTTCACTACATTTTTTCTAGTAAAATTTAACCATAATCCGACATAGATTTTTAAAAACTTGAATTTAAGTTGTTTAATCTATAGAATTCAAGTGTTGGATCCATTTATGCATTCAAAATGCATTTTAAACAACAACAAAAACACATTATTTCTTGAAATTGTTTTACTGATTTTAATGAAAAACTCTATTTCGTCTATAAGTTAGCCTACGCCAATGAAAAATATAAAGAAACCAAATGAACCAATTAAATGTTGGAAATATATTTATGGAAATCAAATATATTTAACTTGAAAAATATTTGAAACCAAAGGAACAAATTAATGAAGTAATGGAAAATACATTTCTCTCTCATTAGCTCCTCGTTCAGTTGAATCTAGAGTGTAATGGTTTTAGTTTGTATGTGGAAATAATTAAGTATCAACATCAATTAAAAATTAACATTAATTAAACAAATGCTTGGGGTTTGGAAGATTAGTTTGTATTTTATGGAGCACATGAATCTATAACTACCTAGAAATATTTGGATCCAAACATAGGTCTATCCAATGAACACCAACATATTTCTCTCTTCTGAGTAGAGGCTTTTTTTTGGTGGAGCAGACAAAAGGCATCATGGAGGCCTGTCATTCTTCTTGCTCTCTGGTTTATATGGAAGTGGAGGAATTATAGTATTTTTCAAGGAAGATCAGATCCTTTCTCGGTAGTATATGATAATATTGTATCATTTTTTGACTCAATCCCAACAAAACCCGTTCTAAGTATCAAGGCAAGACAAACAGATCGACCTCCTGATCATATGGTTTATCCTAGGGCATTCTTCGACGAGGCAACACAAAATGATATTTGTGGATGTGGGGTTCATATTATAATGGAGGATAATCTACAATATCAAATTTTCTGGAATAGAGGAAAGGGTACAAATATCAAAGCAAAGGTGATGGCACTTTCAGGTTTTTTATTCATATGCCATTTTCTTAATATTCAATCACTTCAGATTTGGCGAGATTCTAAAGTTATTATCGATCATTTCTTTGGGAAGCATCATATCAAGGAACAACATCTTATGAGCTGGATGAATCGAATCTCGTCCCTATGGAGGCAGATGGAAGATTACTCTATTAGTCATACTTACAGATCTCAAAATCAAGAAGCCGACATTTTATCCAAGAAAGGTCTGCTCTCCCGACCGAGCATCCGGAATATGGGGGTAATAGTTGAAGCTGAAAGATTCATCATACAAGAATTCTCTCTCCCTGGTACATTACCTATTTTTTTCATAGCAGAATACCAGGTATGTCTTTCCGGTTTTCCTGTTTTTTGTATTTTGAATTTTGCCACTCATTAGAACTGAAGGTGGTTAAAGCCATCCAATGTTATTCTGTAACATAGAAGTTTCGATTTTTAGCCACCATTGTCCCGTTGAAGCTATAGTATCTCCATTCTATGCATAATGTTGTCACATTCAATCTATTAGGCCATATTGGGGATCATCTTTTAGTTCCGGCTAATCTGCAAATTTTGTTTCTGTATATTGACTAGACCTATTTTGTCAGCAAATGATGTAATACTTGCCATTATATTTCTTATATAATACTATCGAGCTTTTTTTTGCCTGAAGAGTAGCATGACCTACAAATGGTGTCTATTGTTATTCTGCACTATTCAAAAGATACATTTTTTGAATATGTTTTATTAAGTTATGTTTATTAGTTTTAAATATAAAATTTATTTATTTATTATTTATTATGTTCTTGGAAAGTAGGTATATTGTTTTTTATTTTAGTTAAAAAAAACTGACTTTTAATTAGTTTTGAAATTTTTAAATAGGTTATAAAGTTATTAAGTTTGAAAAAAATAAATAATAAATTGAAATTTTGAAAAATTAAATAATGATTTTTAATTTAAATGAAATTGTTTTGTTTGTTTATTTTTTACCAATGGTTGATGACATTTTAATGCAGTTTTAAATTAATAATCAGATATAAAAATTAAAAAATAAAAAATCTAAAAAAATTCTATTCGCAAACGTCATAACAATTTAGTGTTTGTTACAATATTAGGGTCAATACCAGGCTTAGCCACATGCCAAAAACCATAATTCATTTAAAAATCAAACTTTTGTTATAAATATTTTATTTTAATTTAATTTTATAACATCTTTTAGATTAAAATTTAACACTTACAATATAACGAGATTCTTAACCATGGATATTTAGCCCCATTTTACCATGGATAGATATTATTAACTTACAAATATACTTTGTTACAATACCATGGGGCCAGTACCATAGCTTATCAATACCATTTGCCCAAAAAACCATACTTATTTCAAAATCAAAAATATTTTATTTTAATTAATCTTATAAACATTTTTTATTCAGAAGAACTCTAATATAACATAAATTTTAAAAAATTACATATTTAAAATTATATAAAGGATGCTTAATTTAGACATAGGCTATATATAATATAATATAATATATATATAATATATATATATATCCGAATCCAAACTTTTGTGATTCACAATAATGGGTAAAAGCTCTTTTGAAATAACCACATATAATTTTTTTGGCGTCAATGTTTCAAACCCTCAATCGGGGTTCATCATCAAGACAGTTATGGACATGGTAAATTTTAGGGGCGAAATTTAACCCAAAGGTGAAATTTAAGGGGTTTTTCATTTTAGAGGGGTGAAATTTTTATAAAACACCCATTTCATATATTTAGCCCGACTTTTATTTAACAAATAATTATTTTTTTATTTTAGCCCAAAAAAAAGGGGCGGATAAACTATGAAAAGACTCATTTGACCCGATTCGCCTAGTTTGGGAGGTGGTTTTGGAGGTTGTAATTGGTCCCAATAAATAAAAATATAAATAAAATGGAGGTATGGTAAATAAATAAAACTTCATTTTATACTTACTCCAAAGGTATGGTAAATAAATAAAAATATAAATAAACTAGAGGTATGGTAAATAACTAAAACCTCTTTTTATATTTAGTCCATAACCTTCTTTCTATCTAAAAAGGCTCAAAAAACAAGTTTTATTTAAGTGAATCCTATGGGTCAATTTACCATATTTTTAAAAGAGGATAGTAAATTAATAAAATATTAAATAATGAGAGGATTTGCTAAGTAATAAACACATCCTTTTTTTATTTTTTTATTTTTTTATTTTTTTATTTTTTATATTTACTCCATAAGTCACCTTATATTTAAGGACATGACAAGGGTGTAAATAAATAAAAATATAAATAAAGTGGAGGTATGGTAAATAAATAAAACCTTTTTTTATATTTAGTCCATAACCCTCTTTCTATTTAAAAAGACTCAAAAAATAGGTTTTATTTAAGTGAATCCTATGGGCCAAATACCATATTTATAAAAGAGGTATGGTAAATTAATAAAAATATAAATAAATGAGAGGTATGGTAAATAAATAAAACAATTCTTTTTTTGTTAATATTTACTCTATAAATCACCTTATATTTACAAACACCCAAAAAATGTGTTATATTTAGGTGAAGCCTATGGGCCAAATACTATGGGTCAAATACCATGGGCCAAATTATTATTAATACCATGCAAAAAACATTATTAACCCTAATATAGTATTAATAGAAATAAAGATGGCAGATGGTATTGACCCATGGTATTCATGTAGAATGTAGCCTATTTAAAGGGGGGAATTAAACCAGCATAAATCCATCTTTACCTTGTAATTTAATGTCACTTAAACATTTTAACTTGGTTAAAAAAAATAAAATCAATTATTAATTTTATTATTTTTTATAAATTACTAATAGTAATTTTTAAGCTCCAGGTTTATGATAACCCATGGTTATACCATGGTATTCATGTGACCATAGACTATTTAAGGGGGAAATTCTATCAGCTTAGATCCATCTTAATTCCGGGTCTATCAAGCGCTGAGAGGGATAAATAGATTTCATCCCTCTAAGAGTGGTAGATGTGGAGTTAAGATGGATATAAGTTGGTTTTTATGATAATGAAGATATTAAATAAACTTAGGAAATTATATTGTAAAAAATATCTTAAGGTGAATGGTTAAAGTTACATTTAGTCACTTCACAAAATTTAGTAAAAAATACCAATATCTCCATTAATATTGGTTTTTATGATTTAAAAAAAAAATCAAAACGGTGAAATCTTATCTCTTTACGCATCACCCTTGCAGAAGAGAGATAGTCGCTGCCCAGATTTCCCACCATTTTTCAAACGTTCTCAATATGATATATTCACGAAAAAGTTAAGGTACTAATGTTGGATTAGTTGTTTGAAAAATATACTAGTTTGTACAACCTTTCATCTTCTCTGTTATTCTTAGTTTGTCGTAATGATTTGTAGGGGTTGGGCCACTGCACCATATTGTCCTAAAAGGCGGAGATTGTGCACCAAAAATGAAATTAATCCACATGTTACAACGCCGTTAAAAAATGCAAGACATATGAAGGTAGTGAGTTATACTAATAAGCAATTTAGATTGGGAAATTAAATTTTATTATTTAATCGAATATTTCCAATTAAAATAATAATAAATCTACATTTATATATTTATATATTGATTGGAAGACTTCTCACAGCGATCACTTCTTTCCTACTACTTTCTTATATTATATAGTTGGGGCTTGCTACTTGGTGGTGTGTTGGGGTAAACAAACTTGATGTGTTTTTTTTTTATCTTACAGTTGGAGTCTATGGAATAAAAAAGAAATTTGATAGCTTGATAAAAGTGGTAGCTTGACAAAAGTAGTAGAGAAAAGATTAATCTCTCCTACCTTGACAGAACTGGTGGTCAAGATCAACGCCTACAAGAACTTTGTTGTGGAATATCATCAAAACTAATAGAAGGATATGAAAGAGTGTAGAGTAAGAACCTTGGCAAACACAGTCACTGAAACTTGCAACATTGTTTGTAGGAAGAGAAAATTATGTTTCTTTTTTCCAAACATGTATGTTAGTATATTACAGTTTAATAAATATGTTTTCCTATTATCATATATGGTTTCATACCTTAATAAAACATTTGCCAAGCTTCACAATGTTTTATTATTCAGGGAAAGATTTGCCAAGATCTTACAAGATTTTATAATTCAGTGAAAGATTCATCGTGACTTTACAAGATAATATAATTTGGTGAGAGATTCGCCAAATTTTTTTATATACATATTATATTATTGCTAAGATCACCTTGCAACATTGTTTGTAGGAAGAGAAAATTATGTTTCTTTTTTCAAAACATGTATGTTAGTATATTACAGTTTAATGAATATGTTTTTCTATTATCATATATGGTTTCATACTTTAACAAAACATTCGCCAAGAATTCACAATGTTTTATTATTTAGCGAAAGATTTGCTAAGATCTTACAAGATTTTATAATTCAGTGAAAGATTCGCCATCACTTTATAAGATAATATAATCTGGTGAGAGATTTGCTAATTTTTTTTTATATATACATATTATATTATTGCTAAAATCGCTTCCCATTTTTCCTATGTATCATGGGGATTCACCCATATATTATACATATAAATTTATGGTGGTTTAAAATTTTCCCAAGTTATGGAGGACTTGATCTAACAAAAGAAATAAATAGTGTTGAGATGTTCTAGACAATTCCAATACCAAAAATATTAAGAGTAAAAAAAAATAAAAAACTCAATCCCAATTTACTAAAATAAATAATAATAAGATAATAAATAAATAATAATTAAAAATGACTATAAAAATATATATATTTTGACCAGAAAAATAAAATTATAATGATTAAAAACCATTTACTGAAAATAGTAAGCAAAAACAGTCCAGAAAAATTAAATAATCAAAATTTTTTTTATTTAACTAATTTATAATAAATAAAAAGAAAACCAAAAAACAATACCAATAAAATAATAATAATAAAAACTCAATAAATAAAGATATATACGATCTAAAATAATATATCATTTCACCACATAACTCATATCTAAATAAATAATAAACTATTAATGAATAATAAAATAAATTTAACAAGAAAGGACAAATAAATTATAATAAAAATAACTAATTTTGATTTAAAAAAATAAATTCAAAATACCATATGTTGAAAAGCTCATTAATTACAAATGCTCAAGCAAATAAAAAAAACACTCATAACATAAAATAAGAATTTAATAACAAAATATCCTATCAACAAACTAATGTTTAATATCAAAATAAATAATAATAATGTAGTTGTCTATAATGCGATTTTTTGAAAGCTTTTCTGGTAAGTTTTTCTGGTCAAAATCCGGCAACAATTTATTAGAATCACAAGTTTGATAGCTAGTTTCTGCACAATCGAAGCGTCCTAGAGGTTTTTCAGGGTGTTGAATCCAAATATACAGTTAAAAAACAATTTTAACTGCAACAAATCAAGATTTAACCTCAATTTCTTCCGTCGGATTCCATCACCAGAATCTCCAAAAAATTGCATTATAGACAACTCCAATAATAACATAAATTACTTTATTTATAAATAACTAATAAATATATTATTTAAAAAAATAAAATAAAATATATATATATATATATATTTTAGACAAGGAGAGAAAGAATAAAGGTTAAGAAGAGGAAACTAAGACAAAAGGGCATGAATCTAATTGTTGTTTATTTTTCACCTCTCATCCTTATTCATATTGATAGCATGTTTTTCGATTTCTATAGCCTTTTTGAACTTCCCCTGATGGAAGTGATCAATCTTTGGAATGACCTAAGACTCCTCAAAACAAATGCAATGTCTGGTTTTTGCGCATGCTCTGCTAGGGCAGATGAGCAGGACCTGGAATGTGTGATGTCTGATGCATGTTCTTGAATTCCCTAATTGATCGAGCGACCCGTTTCTCTAATATAGGGCATCCCACATGAGAAAGGGATTAGGTAAACACCCTTATATGCTTTCGGGTCCACATGTCTTTGACTGATTTAAGCAAGCTGCAGATGGTGTTGAGAGGCTTAAAGGTGATATGCACCTTATTTCTCCTAAGAATGCGAGCAATCTTACCAGTGGTGCTGAGAATGAAAGGAAGATACACACAGTTAACCAAATCACTAGGACTCCTCTTATGCCTAAGTCTTGTGATGGCTTTTTGGAAAGCCTTGAGACCTAGGTGCCTGCTATAGTCATTATTTTCAAAAACTTTAAGGAGATGAGATTTTTCTCCTTCAAAGTGGCTCTCATCCGAGATCCTTAAAGCCTGGGTAGTTAGTGCGCTAAGGACAACAAATTTTTGAGCAGGATAATGGTGAGAACTAGCATGAAAGTATTGCTCAATGTGAGTTTTTTACAAAAAACCTGGTGAGCAAATAAACCATTTTTCCTTCTTAATTAAAAATATCAATAAAATTATTATTATTAATTTAAATTATCAATTAATTTTTGCATAAAAAGTAAGTTCTAAGCAACAACATTACTTATTATACTTGTTAATGGTAAATTTTAAAATAATTATATAAATGTTTTTTTATATAAATGTTTTTGATTTTCACTCATTTATCTAATTTCAAAATATTTTTTAAATATATAATTTATTTATATCTATACAACTTTATAATATTATTTCATTTTCATTTTCAAAAATATTTTAAATATATATAATTTAATTATATCTATACAACTTTATTATATTATTTCATTTTTCATTTTATTATAAATAAATGTGTAATTTCACTATAATGTTTAATTAAATCTACACACAACTCAAAAAATAAACAAAATTATATAAATATAATTTTATCCTGCCCCCTCTCTCTATAAAACATAGATACATGATACATTATATGAAAAAAATAAAAATGTGATAGGGTACGATATAAATACGTTCTTATGCTTATATATAAAAAACATATACAACATAATATACATCGTGTTACTTTTATGGTATACAATGTGTTACGTAAAAGTAAACATAGAAATATATAGATTTTGGGCTTCAATTTACATGTAAATTGAGATTTCCATGCATTTTAAAAATCAGGGTATAACATGGGGAGGTTGGAGTGAGAAGGATCTTATTTGGTTTCGATGGAAAAATGTTGTACCAATTCATCTTGGGTATGGGAAGAATCATCAAAAATCACATAGAGTTTTTGGTTTTATGGAAAGGTCTTCAAATTACGGTGGAACTTAAAATTACAAAATTCAATATCTTCGGAGATTTGATGTTGGTTATTTTCCAATTCACAAAGGCCAAGTCAACCATTTCTTAGGAGTCAATGACAACCAGCTAAAGAATCCTTTCCCTATTGGAAAAATTTGAAGGGGTAAACTTTTTTGATATCCTTTGTCATTTAAATTCAGAGGCTGGCACATTAGCAATAAAGTTCCATGATGACCTAAGGAGAAACCAATTCAAATCAAAGGAAGAGCCACAACACAATACCATAATATGAAAAGTCTAAACAATATGATCCACCGACATGTTAGATGAATGATGTCAAAAGACTCTGATGAGGTGCCGTTGGGATCCTCCTCCCTAAAGTATTTCTCTCCCTTCGACATCGAAATTGCAATAAGAGTAACAAGTGTTTAATGAGAAGGTATTGGTGGGCACTTCCTAAAGCGCTTCTCTATAACTTCGATCTTTTCCACTTAATAGAGGATTTTTGTGATCAATTTCAAATTTTCCATAATAAGGAGACCATAGCACATCTGTAGAGAAAAAAATATTTCACCTGCCCCATGATGTCCCATTATTGCAGTGGTCCAGGGTTAGTGGCTCTGCAATTGTTACAGATCCATTTGGGCACATCAACCCTGACTTACAGATCAATACTATTAGGGCCCATCAAACCCTAATTCAGTTGTTACATGCCCTAAAGAAGTCAACCATCAGAATGCCTAGCTTCCCAAGAAGTTCCATGACTGAAATCATCCAAAAATTGTGTCTAAGAAGATCAACGCAGGCGGGCTTTCATTAGGGTGTGCAACAATGCAGTCTAGTACATTTCTAGGGTGCTATGCAGCGCACTTGAGCCCCATTTGGCCTGTGCTGGGCGAATTTGAGCGAAATTGCATTGGGGTTTGGGAATATTCTTATCCATTGGATGCATCTAGAAGTTTCCCAAGTTTATCTACTCCTTTGGGCTCGAATTTGGACAAGGCAGGGAGTTAAGGAACATCAATCCCTTTATCCCTTCCTCCATGGAAATAAATCCTAAGTTTGGGAGGGCATTCATTATCACCATTTATGGCATAACTTCCTTCATTCACCTATAAAAATACCACTCATCTAAGTGATCAGGGGCTTGAAATCATTGAATTATAGGGAGATGATGTTAGTATGAGACTTGAGTTGATTTCAAGTATTGAAATGATGTCAAAATGTCTTGCTTGTTATGAGGAGAGGATGGGATTGAACTGGAGGAGTGATGCTAAATCAAACAAATTGGGTTGTAACTCTTCCTTTTACTAATAAAATGTTCAAAGCTTTTTCCATATGGTTGTGTTATTCATTGATGCCTTCATATGTGTACTATGTACTTGATTCCATGCTATGTTTAATCAATAGATAATTATCATATGCTTTGATCAGTTTTTGTCTTTTGTTTGTGTGCAGGTACTCTTCAAGTAGATTAAGTACGGAAAAGAGCGACATAATTGGTCAAGGGAGATAAGGAGTAAGTGAAAGCTTCAGGTAGGCTTCTTTACCTCTTATTTAATCTGTTGGTCATAGAAAAAGTAGAGAATGCTTTGCAATGTTGTTCTAGACTTAGCTACTACTCTAGGGGTTTAAGCGTTTATTTGTAGACACTAAAACTTCCCAAAACAAATTGGAGACTCTGTTGGGGAGCGATTATCCATCTTAGTAGCTAATCCACCTCCTTAGACACCTTGACATACTTTACTTGTTGTAATTCAGCCTTTTGCATTGAATTTTGGTCAAAATTTGAGGTTAGATGACTCTTGAGTGGCCTCACAGGAATCAGTGCAGGCTAGCCTTAGAGACAATGCATTGCAATGCACCCTCCAGTTAGAGACAGTGCACTGTAGCACAGTTACTCCCTCTTTGGCCTGTGCTGATCTTCCTAGGGTCAGATTCCCACCCTTGGAATTAAATTTTTTGCCAAAATTCTTCTGATTTCTTGTTTGTTGATTGTAAATGGATGCCATGTCTCAGAAAATAGGTTTTCATCTCCTTAGCTGGCCCTACTTAGACTAGGATTGATAAATGCTTCTTATGTATTTACTTTGTCATTTTCAATCTATAGTAGAAAGTTAGTGTTTTGGTTGATTGATCTTTGTTGAAAAAAAGTGTTGTAAAATCGTCTTTTCCTTCGAAAATTGAATTGTCGTAAAGTCTTCATTCATGAAAGATCGATTGATTGATGTGTGCATATGATTAGTCTTTTCATTGAAAGTGTCGTAATTCCTCATTTATTTGAAAATGAAAGTGTCGTAAAGTCTTCCTTTCCTTGAAAAGAAATTATCGCAAAATCATCATTTTTTTATGAAAAGAGTTTATTGATCGATTGTGCATTAGTTTTCCTTTTTGTTCATTCACATTAAGGGAAATCGAAAAGAAATACATGCATTGTGTATATTAAAGTTTGTGAATTCTTGATAGGAATAGCTAGGGAAATTGCATTAGATATTCTCTTTGCTTTTTGTCAAAGATCTGATTGCTCTATCCCTTACTAGCTAAGGTTTTCATCGTTCGAACCAAATCAAAAGTTTGTTTATCATATTAGTTGCATTTTAGGAATTTAAAATATGCATCACATGGTGAACCTTGAAAGGCAAATTCTAAAGAAGATCAACTTAAAATTTAACTGAATTTACCTAATGGAGCATTGTCACCTAACGAAAAGCATTTAGAGGTCTAGGCTAGAGACGTGTTCTGGCGTCGTAAAATAAAGCAGTTGTAGCTAACTTGTCTGCAATAAATCCCGAGTGTGATACCTCATTCCACGTACATGAGTAATTGTAGCTCGTAGATGTACCTTTGGGTATATAGGGCCGTGTTACAGTACGTAAAGTATATGGGAATGATCTCACTGTGCGGTTTTGCATTAGACAACACTTATACGGATTGGGCCTCCTCGTACTTTCGGGTATATATGGGAGGACAACACTAGGTTGCTATCCATCCTTAGGTAATCAAGTCGGCCACCTTGTACACTGTGATACACCGAACACAACATTCAGGGAGATTGCTTGCCCGTACTTCTTGATTCGCCAAGAGGTATTCTGCAGTTCACAGTTACTTGGTAATCCTTTTGCCTAGAACATCCATATTTTGATTTGTTTTGTTACTTTGATTAAGATTAATTTAATTGACCGTGGATAACATCCTCCATGATCGCTCCTTAGTTGATCTTAGTTTGAAACATATAGTGACAAATCTGGAGTCCACCGATCAAGGAATTCCTTTGGATGGGAATTCTAGTCCTTTTCCTCCTTTTGGAAATATTGGTGCTCCATATATGGATACATTGTCCCTTCCGGGATTTACCATTGGCTTGCTAGTATGGTTGTTTTCAACCTCCTTGGTTCAAAATTTCGTGATTTCTCCGCCATTGAGTACTCCTCCAACCAGACAAAATAAACCTCCAGTTGATCCTAAAGCTGACCCTTTGCTTTCTTCCTCGGTTGTTTCTTCCTCCCCTTCTTCCCGTTCGCCCGGTGAAAGTATTGGTACTAGTAACCAAGTGGCTAAGAAGAAGAAGAAAGGGAAGAAGAAGAAGAAGAATCAAATTCAGTAGAGGAGAAACCAAGCAACCATTGCTTTGAATGCAATGTCTGATGAGAAATCGTCCGTCAAGCCTCACAAAGTTCGATATCCATGAAAAATTTGTACGGGAAACCATCTTCTTCAAAATTGTCCTGGTATTCCTCAGATCTTAGAAGAATGGTCTTCTCGTTCACATCATCCCGTGTCATCAACTTCTTGAGATCATGTTGGTGACACACCATCAACTAGTGGTAGTAAAGTTCATGGAAAGAATGGAAAATTTAAGTTCCCCTGTAGGTTATGTGAAGGGAATCACCCCATTCACCTTTGTCCCTATCTGGATGAAGCCAAAAGAGTGTTGGATAGCCGTCGTGATTCACCGCAGCGACTTCCATCTAGTTACAGGAAACTCTCCCTAAATCCTTGACTAGTTGATGAATTGACTGACCAAAATCAACTATCGGTCAAACCCACTCTCTCTGAAAGTGAATCCTATGAGTCTATACATGACCCAAATCAACAAGTTGAAGTAACAGTTAACACGATTTCACATTCATCTAATGGTACCTTTCTCAAAGAGAGTGAATATGATACCACTTAGGTTCTATTTGTTTCTTCAGATTCTAATGAGCTTGGGCCAGTCCTCTTGTTCCATCAAGACAAGAGGAAAATCCTCCAGTTCTCGTAACTCAAGAGGTTAGTTCTCCCATTTCTATGGTACCCCCTCCAAGTAGTCTAGTCAATTCCTTTTATTGGAATCGACTGGCTGGATTCTGTCTTCCTTCTTATGTGCCTTTCCAGATCATAGTACAATTTTGTAATATGATTGTATCTGTCACTATTATAGATGAAGGTGCATCAGTGAGCATCCTTTCCTCAACTACTTGGCAAGCGCTCGGTTTGCCGCCGCTTGTGCCAGTTACCCAGAATCTGTTGGCTTTTAACGTAGGAACCAGTCAACCATTAGGGATCCTCCCTCAGTTACCCATTACTTTGGGAGGAAAAATCATTTATCTAAATTTGATGGTAGTCCCAGGCCCTTTAGATTACAATTTACTTCTTTGGCGTGACTATGTTTATGACATGGGAGCTATTGTTTCCACACTCTTTCGAGTGATGTGTTTCCCTCATGAAGGCAGAATTGTCACCATTGACCAGCTTTCATTTCCCGGTCCAAATATGGCTTTTGGTCAACCATCTTCCCTAAGTGGTCCTTTTGTACCAATGGTATCATCCCCGCCATGGGTTAATTATATGGCAACCTATTCCATACCCACATCAACTGACGATCAATTCAGTGATGTTGTACATCATGTACTAGGGGGCATTGGAACTAGATCTCTCCTTCATGACCTCTTATGAGTTTTGATCCAAGGAGTATGAGGATAGTTCTTTTACTGTGTCAACCTCGTTAAAAAATGAAACAAGTCCATGAGGATAGTTCTTTTACCGTGTCAACCTCGTTAAAAAATGAAACAAGTCCATGAGGATAGTTCTTTTACTGTGTTAACCTCATTAAAAAAATGAAATAGGTCCATGAGGATAGTTCCTTGTCTTGTGTCAACCTCGTTAAAAAATGAAACAAAGAATATGAGGATAGATCTTGGTCTTGTGTCGACCTCGTTAAAAAATGAAACAAGGAGTATGAGCATAGTTCCTTGTCTTGTGTCAAGCTCGTTAAGAAATGAAACAAGGAATATGAGGATAGTTCTTTGTCTTGTGTCAACCTCGTTAAAAAATGAAACCAAGGTTATGAGGATGGTTCTTTTACTGTGTCAACCTCGTTAAAAAATGAAACAACTCCTATGAGGATAGTTCCTTGTCTTGTGTTAACCTCGTTAAAAAATGAAACCAAGGATATGAAGATAGTTCCTAGTTTTATGTCAACCTCATTAAAAAATGAAACAAAAGGTATGAGAAAAGTTCCTTGTCTTGTGTCAAGCTCATTAAAAAATGAAACAAGGTCCCAAGTTCCAAGTCGAGTATTTTATTAGATCTCGTAAAATCCCAGTCGAGTCTTTCACTCGATCTCATAAACGAACCTTCATTCCATCCACCTGATAACCACAAATAGTCTACTTAGGTGAATGTAATGAAGCTTGGGGGGCATGCACCTAGTGGTAAAGTTAAGTTTCCCTGTAGGTTATGTGAAGGGAATCATCCCATTCACCTTTGTCCCTATCTGGATGAAGCCAAAAAGGTGTTGGATAACCGTCTTGCTTCACCGAAGTGACTTCCATCTGGTTACAGGAGACTTTCCTTTTCATCATGCTGGGGGTATGTAAACCAATCTCAAGCATAGTTCTTCATTTCAAGCTTGTGTAAAAATGAAACTGAATTCAAGCATAGTTTTTGTTTCAAGCTTGTGTAAACATGAAACTGAATCCAAGCATAGTTCCCTATGGTTCAAGCTTGTCTAAAAATGAACCCATTTCCATTTTTAACCCTCGTGATTTCCATTCTATCAACCTCTTTCATCAGATGAGCCTTGGTTTTTTTCAGCCCATCGTCACCATCCCTTTGGTCAATCATACGCTTTCACTTGGTTGTTTTACCTTTTTTGAGGAACAGTTGCAATGAGTGGTCTTATTAGCCAGCCTCTTCACTTAAATCAACATGTTTTGATAAGTTCCAAACATCACCGGAACCAATTGCTATCCTAGACACCACTTGTTCCTCAAAATGGAGTCCTCGTTTAAGCTCTTTTCAGACTCTAAATATGAAAAGATTGTTGAGTGCTTGTCCTTTCCATCTCGTTAATGGATTGGAAAAGATATCTCTCTTGTATTATTTTACGATTTTTCGGACTTGAGAGATTAATTTATGAAAAATAACTTGTGGAGTTTTCTTTTTGTCCCCTTTCAAACTCTCTAAACAGGAAAAAGACCAAGTTATCTTTGTCATTAAACTCATTAAAAATATCAAATAGCGACAAACTTGTCCATCTAGACAAGATCGAGTTTCACCTTCGCTAGACTCGTTAAAGCATCAAATAATGATGGATTTACCCAAAGGGTGGAATTATACAACAAGCATATGTTATCCTCCTCAAGCTTGATAAAAATAAAGAGGTACTGGTCAGCAATGACTGGGGAAAATGGGAAAAAGGGGAGAACACTCTATGGTAGCAAGTCGCTCTTGAACATGACACTTTCACTTCATCTCTGTGACTATTTAGGTTGGGTTATCTGCTTGACGTTATCATATATCATACTCTGGTCTATCACACCATCCATCACTTTCGTTTCGAGTCAATGCTGCCAATTCATTCAGACTATTTGGGTTGGGTTATCTACTTGACGGTTATCATACTCATGGTCTATCACACCATCCATCACTTTTGTTTTGGGTCAATGCTGCCAATTCATTCAGACTATTTGGGTTGGTTTATTTGCTTGATGGTTATCATACCTATGGTCTATCACACTATCCATTACTTTCGTTTTGGGTCAATGCTGCCAATTCATTCAGTGTCGCCGATATGTTCAAGAGAAGTCATTCAGTTCAAACTTCATCCTTTGCAATATTGTAAACCTTCATTTTCATGATCGTCATTCCTGAACCTTCTGTCGTTAGTCGATTTTTCATCTCCAAAATCATTTACCTTGTTTTGTGTCGTTGATGTGGGATACATCAAGGCCCTCTTGCGATGAGTCACTTCTTGTCGACATCAGCACATTATCCAAGAAGTTGACTTAGAAACACCCCTTCAGTACCTTGAGACTTGCATAAATCAATGGTAGGTTTCTCGCTTCTGGCGATAGGATGACATCAATGGCCTTCGACCAAAAGAATTTGTATGATGTTCGATATCAAATCATTTATTCACACCATGCGAAATGTACTGTAGTACCTTGAGGGTCATTATCATTATCGCTGATTCCTCTCGTGTCTGTTAACGACTTACATCATTGGCTGGTAATTAGACAATGTATTCCCATGTTCGACTTTAGATCATCTATTCACATGGTTAGACTTGTACTTGAGCAAAAGATTGAACGAGATTGAAGACCCCAGATCTAGTTACATCCATCCGGGCTGCGATATTTTTAGGAGTACTAAATCAAATGTACAATGGCCTTACATTCATGGTCATCCATTCATGGGTCTATATCTGTAGACGACTATATTTGTACATGTAATGGAATTTTATAAATTGAGCATGGGTATGCCTTCCCTCAGCAAGTTCATGAGAAAAAAATCAAACAATCATGATATATGTATTGTAATTTGTAGGTCACCTTCCACTTCGAAACCTCCTATCCACATGATAAAGAATTTCACTTGACATACATATTTACGACTTCATGATGTAGGGGGAAAATGTTACAGATCCATTTGGGCACATCAACCCTAACTTACAGATTAGTACTATTAGGGCCCATCAAACCCTAATTCAGTTGTTACATGCCCTAAAGAAGTCAACCATCAGAATGCCTAGCTATCCAAGAAGTTCCATGACTGAAATCATCCAAAAACTGCCTCTAAGAAGATCAATGCAGGCAGGCCTTCATTAGGGTGCACTGCAGTACAGTCCAGTACACTGCTAGGGTGCTATGCAGCACGCTTGAGACCTCTTTAGCCTATGCTGGGTGAATTTGAGTGAAATTGCATTGGGTTTTGGGAATATTCTTATCCATTGGATGCACCTAGAAGTTTCCCAAGTTTATCTATTCCTTTGGGCTTGAATTTGGATGAGGTAGGAATTTAAGGAACATCAATCCCTTTATCCCTTCCTCCATGGAACTAAATCCTAAGTTTGGGAGGGCATTCATTATCACCATTTATGGCATAACTTCCTTCATTCACCTATAAAAAGACCACTCATCTAAGTGATCAGGGGCTGGAAATCATTGAATTATAGGGAGATATTGTTAGTATGAGACTTGAGTTGATTTCAAGTATTGTAATGATGTCAAAATGTCTTGCTTGTTATGAGGAGAGGATGGGATTGAACTGGAGGAGTGATGCTTAATCAAGAAAATTGGGTTGTAACTCTTCCTTTTACTAATAAAGTGTTCAAAGCTTTTTCCATATGCTTGTGTTATTCATTGATGCTTTCATATGTGTAATATGTACTTGATTCCATGCTATTTTTAATCAATAGATCATTATCATATGCTTTGATCATTTTTTGTCTTTTGTCTGTGTGCATGTACTCTTCAATTGGATTAAGTATGGAAAGGAGCAACATAATTGGTCAAGGGAGATAAGGAGTAAGCGAAAGCTTTAGGTAGGCTTCTTTACTTCTTATTTAATCTGTTGGTCATAGAAAAAGGAGAGAATGCTTTGCACTGTTGTTCTAGACTTAGCTACTAGTCTAGGGGTTTAACCGTTTATCCATAGACACTAAAACTTCCCAAAACAACAATGAGGAATCTAGTCTTATCATCACAGGTTGGCTCGTGCTAGGCTCTAAGCCATCTTGTTATAACAATGCCTTCATCTTCCTATCTCCCTCATTGGAAATTGATTGGATCTCTTGGTAGCTTGGACTATCAGTCTTTGGTTCATCACTTTGCTAGTTATTTTCTTCATATCAAGATGACAAATCATCAAGATTATGTGAAACTCACGGACGTGATTTAAAGGATGGTTAATGCCACTCAGGCATTGCTAGACTCAATCAAAAGGCTTGAGGACATGGTGGAATGGCAGAGAAGCTCTTTTCAGATGTCCGTGGAGGCAAAAATTCTCACCCATCGAGTGGAAACAAAAGACACCTTGAAGGATTTAAAGGATTAAATTATCGTTCTCTCGTATCGGGTTGCTGCTCTGAAGGTCTCAGTTTCCATGACAGATGACAATTCAAATGAAACTCATGCTTTGGGTACTTCTCTCTCTGTTGGTAAAATAACTTGTCACCCATGGGGTCCTGACGAGGGCGAATGTAGTGTGGGGTGATTCCTCTTAGAATATAAGTTTCTTTGGTTTTTTTTTAGGACTAGTCCCTTATTATATACAATATGAATTTTTGCAAGTGTATTTTGTTGCTGGGGCCTTTTGCAGAAGCTATAGTTGTAATTTTCTTTTATATAATCTGGTGCAGCCCCTCTCATATTAGTAAACTCTCAACTTACTTAGATAAAGATAAAACTGTTGTAACCGAGATCAAATGTAAGGGTACTAGGACCTCTCTCGCTTTTTCTTTAATATAAATATATACATATATGTTCCTTTTAAAATAAAATAAAAACATTGTATAACATGGTTCTCCTCTTACAGTAGGCGCGACAGCTCCAGGGGGCGATCAGGTTGTCAAGTATCCACCTCCACTACGGACTCTTCGACCTTCTATTCAGATTTTAGTATGGATTGGTATCCTGCCACAAGAAGTGGTCGGGGCAGAGGCAGAGGCTTGCACAATGCAGCAACGATCCCCCTCAACTCCAACTTGGCTCAGTTTCAGTTTCCCTGCAGTCACGGCAACCTCACCTTCATGGCCTCTGTTACCATCGAGCTCAAGGAAATCAAAGCTGATCAGGTTGGTGGTTCCCTTGGGGCTACGGTGGAAAAGAAGGCAGATGATAGCTTTGGCACTGTCCAGCTAAACTATGAGTCGAGCAAAGCTTCAGGCTCTGGCAAAAGCATTGCCTCCCATATCTTGAAAGATCAGGCAGGCCCGAGTGCTTCAACTTGCAGAGAGGGCCACCCTCTGAGGACGAAGACGAACACCTATATGGCTGCCGCATAGTCGAAGAACAGCCTGATCCCTCCCATGGCAATTAAACAGGTCGGTGCTCTTCGGCTTCTTGGAAATTTTGTGTGCTCGAGGATTTTTACTCACTTCCGACCTTATAGTTGTGATAAGTGCTTTTGTCCCAACAACCAATTTCCACCGCGAAGGAGGCCTTGTCTGCAGACTCTGCTGGTTTTGAAGACAATATTGATACGATTCTTAGTTATGTTATGTCCGATTATGTTCTGGTTCTTAGTTTTGTTATGTTTCGGCTTATTAGTTATGTTCCGGTTCTCTCTGTAACTACTGTAAAAAGGCCCCTGCTCAAAGCACAGTTCCATGTAAAACATTGGGGTATTTTTTTGGTTTTTTTTGGTTTTTTGCTCAAGGTATGGTCAGACTCTTTGCACTTCTCCAATGCATTATTCAGCTGGTTTATCTCTAAGCGCTGATAAGTTAAGATTGTAATCATGTCGGTCCTTCAGGCTCGCCTTCAAGAGGCCATAACCTCGTTGTAATATATTGTTGTATTAATATAGGAGTAGATATATTCATAAAAAAAAAACATGGTTCTCCTCTTATTGCTTTGATTTTAACTAGTAAAAATAGATCTTATTTCAAGATTAAACTTATTATTATTATAAATCATGTCATTTATTATTTTAAAATTAAATAGTAATAATTATAAATTATATGTTATATGGAAATTTAATGGAAATATTGTATTTATTATTTAAAATCTTTTATTATTAAAAAATATTTTTCACAATAATAAATTAAAATTAAATCAATAAATTTTAAATTATATTATATATATTATTAATATATAATATATATATATCAAGTTTCTAAATAAAGGTAAGATATTTTTTTAGAGTTTTAAGGCCATTCAATAAGTTATTCAAACAATATATTTGATGTGAGCTTTTATAAGAATTGTAGAGAAGATAATAATCATTCTTCCGAACCGCGAGAAATAAATCTAGTAAAAAAAGTATACAATATTTTTTTTGCAAGTGGAATATTTATATTAATATATGAAGCATTCAACATTGCTTGTAAATATTCAGATACTCCATTTGCCTTGGCCTGTCACTTGGAAACCAAACCAAAGGAAAAATTGAAGAATTTTGTTTAAAAGTTTCAAAATAAGCTTGATAAAGTTTAACCTAGTATATAACAAACATACAAAATGGTTGCATATTAGCCAAGCATTGAGAGGCTAAAACTTGAAGAAACATGTACTTAAAAGAGAGCATAAAATGGAACACTATTGCAAGATGCAACTATACCCAAAGTGCCATTAAGGTTGATTTACTGGCATTGTTGAATCATGATTACGTGGGGGTATAGGTTCCCTATGTTGACATATGACAACCTTCGTATGCCCCATCCTTTCGTCCATGTCATAGTAGAGCAGTTGGAGCTTCTCTATTTGAAGAAGTAACTCATCCCTGCTCTCATTGTGCTCAAACAACACCTTTCCAAGTAGTTGGTTAATGTGCTAGTAAAGGTCAATGGTTAGTAAATATTGGTTTTGCTGAGCTCGAGCATTACCCAGGTTTGGCACACATTTCAAAAATGTAGCCAAAACTTATGAATTCGATTGATTTTGTCTCTCGATAAATTTATGTTCCATATCTTGCAATTCCTATTACACACCTAGGGGGTCTATTTGTAGTAAATTCTTGTTGAGGTGTGAGCTCTAAGGCAAGCTCAAGAGCTACTAGAGTCACCACAATCCCCTGAGCCTTTACGGGATTTGGTCCTTTGATGAGGCATGATGAAAATGAAAGGTGCCAAAGAATGTGAGAAGGGATGGCGAGGATGTTAGGTCCCTATAATACTAGTGATTACCCCATTACTATTGTAGTTGTATCCCTTATTAATATTGTTGTGCCCATATTGTCCCCATATTGTTATTACTGTGCCCCATAGAATCCCTCTATTGTTATTTTTGTGCCTTTATATTATTATTGTTAGGTTGGTTGGGTTATATTGTGACTCCTTAGACTCCTATATATAGAAAGGAGGTTTTGTCATTTGAATCATCAAAGAATCATTCATTTGTGTAATGTAAAGGAAGTTTCCCCCTTGAAGAGGCTGAATTCTAAGGTGTTGATCTAAGGTGTTTCTTGTATATATTTTTCAGATCCAAAGGTTGAAACAAGGACACGTGGCACGTCGTACAAGTTCAATCTACTAAACTAGTCTATAATCAGGTCACTATGGGAGATTTGGCATAACTCTTCCTTGGAGAATCAAATTGGGATCAGATTGATGGCATTGGAAAGAGAACATAGAGGGCTAATGCAAGTCGCAATTTCAAAATTGGATGATCTGAAATTAGAGAGATACATCAAAGGCAATATTGAGCTCCTACAAAGTGAAAAAAGGTGTGTAGATTTTTTTAAATTTTTGCTTAAGCTTGGTTTGAAAAATTATTTTGAAGGAATTCAAAGGGCATAGTAGAGCATTATTATCGGTAACTGATGCCCTGAGAAAAGAAAATGCAAACACCTAGTAAGCAAACTGAAAGCTCTAGCATGACTCATGAAGAAGAGGAAGAAATGCTACATGATATGTCAAAATTACAAGACCAAGTGCAACAAATTTCACTCTCACAAAAGCTAACAGAAGCTAAGATAAATGGCGTGGAATCTAAGATAAAGGGCATGGAAGCTAAGATGAATGGCATGGAAGCTAAGATTTGAAGACAGAGTTGAAGACAGACATGGCAGATTTGACAAATTTTTTACAAGAAATACTTACTAATGGTGAAAGGGGAGTAAAGGAAACTCATGATGCAAACCAAGGAAATGTTAATCATGATTTCATAGACTCTAATGTTGGATCGAACATGCACCATATTCCAGAAATCGATATGAGGAAGTTTGATGGCAAGGATCCCGCAACATGGATATTACAGATGGAGCAATTTTTCGATCTCAATAATGTGCAAAACAAACAAAAGGTACATTTGGCAACTTTATATTTGGAACCAAATCAGTTTGTATGGTATCAATGGCTTTACTCTCGTAAACAATTTATCACTTGGGCAATTTTATGGAAGAATTGAAGGCACATTATGAGGATACAAAAAACAACACTTTTTTTAGCCAATTGATAAGTCTCAAACAAAAGGGTTCAATAATGGAGCACATTGAGGAGTTCCAAAAATTGAACATAAGGGTAAAAGATATTCCAGAGGAGCATAAGATTGATGTGTTCATAGGGTCTTTAAAGGATAATATCCAACATGACATTCGCCTTTGGGAACCTGATTCATTAGAAAAGGCATTCAGGTTAGCAAGAAAAATGGAAAGAAAAATTATGGCAACCAGGAAGCATACCACTCACAACTATAAAGACGGAAGTGGTGTTGCCCCTAGTCTTCCACAACCTATAAGGTTGACCCACAACAATTGGAAGAAAAAAGAGCAAAAGGGCTTTGTTATAGTTGTGATAGAAAATACACTAAAGGTCATAAGTGTGCTGAGAAGAAATTATTCTACATAGATTGTGAAGAGGAAGAAGAAAAGGAGCAAGAAGGTCAAAAGAAGAGGATATACTCCAGGAACAAAGCCTAGATAAAGAAGAAATGAATCTGACCATACCTTGTAAGGCATTGGTTAGAATTACCACTCCTCAAACCATCAAGATAGAAGGACAAATCAAGAAGAAAAAGGTAATAGTGTTGATTGATTCAGGAAGTACCCACAATTTTATTCATTGTAAGGTAGCAAAAGAATTGAATTGCTTCCTATATCTAGCCCCAGAGTGTCAAGTGATGGTTGCAAATGGAGGAACAATAAATTTCTCTGGAAAGTGCCTTAATATCAAGCTATCCATGGAGAATATGTATTGACTAGCCCAATGCTTTCCATTCCAATGGGAGGTGCTGATGTTGTACTAGGAGTCCAATGGCTACAATCCCTGGGTACAATAGCTTTTAATTTTCAATAACTTTTCATTAAATTTTCTGGGGAAGGAAAGGAAGTTGAATTAAGGGGTATTGCAAGGAAACTAGGAAAGATAATCAACTCTAATGGTATGCCAAAGCTTCTAAAAAAGGAACAAGCAGGTGTAATTGCACAATTATGTTCGCTAGATGTTTCCACATCAGAATCATCTATTTCTCCAGATCTCCAAAAAGTCATGGACAATCATTCCAAGGTATTTGAGACTCCCAAAGGTCACCCACCTATGCGTGATCATGATCATGCTATTCATCTGATTCCAAGAAGTGTTCCTCCAAACATCAGACCATATAGATATCCCTATGCCCAAAAGAGTGAAATTGAACGTATGGTTGCAGAAATGCTAGAGGATGGTATAATTCAACCGAGTCAAAGTTCTTCTCTGCTCCAGTAGTATTGGTGCACAAGAAGGATGGATCATGGCACATGTGTCCGGATTATAGGGAGCTCAACAAGCTCACTATTAAAGATAAGTTCCCCATTCCTGTCATTGATGAATTACTGGATGAATTGCATGGATCAATTTACTTCACCAAATTGGATCTTCATTCAGGATATCATCAAATCAGAATGAAGACTAAAGAAATTCCAAAAACAACATTTAGAACTCATGAGGGTCATTATGAATTTTTGGTCATGCCTTTTGGCCTTACCAATGCACCTTCAACATTTCAAAGTTTGATGAATTCAATTTTCAAACCATTCCTTAGAAAATTGGTGTTAGTATTTTTTGATGATATACTAATCTACAGCAAGTCTTCGAAGGATCATGTTGAACATGTTGATAGGGTGCTACAACTATTGGAGGAGAAACAATTATTTGCAAAAAGATCCAAATGTTTCTTTGGAGTCCAGGAGGTGGAATATCTGGGTCATATTGTATCTCATGAAGGAGTTAAGGTAGACCCTAGCAAAATTAAAGCCATTAAGGAATGGCAAATTCCCACATCCATAAAGCATCTGCGAGGATTTCTCGGGTTGACAGGGTATTATGGCAAGTTTGTTAAGGATTATGGGAGAATAGCAGCACCTCTAACAACATTATTGAAGAAAGATGCATTTTCATGGACTCTAGAAGCACAAAGGCCTTCAAACATCTTAAAGAGGTAATGTGCCAAGCACCAGTCTTAGCCACATCGGACTTCACAAAACCTTTATTGTGGAATGCAATGCTTCAGGAAATGGAATTGGTGTTGTTTTAATGCAAGATGAAAGACTCATTGCTTTTGAAAGTCGTCCAATCAAGGGAAAGTTTTTACACAAAGCTATTTATGAGAAGGAAATGTTGGCAATACTCCATGCACTTAAGAAATGGCGACCCTACCTAATGGGAAGACACTTCAAGGTAAAAACGGATCATGTAGCCTTAAATACTTTTTAGAACAAAGATTATCCTCTGAAGAGCAATGAAAGTGGGTCACAAAGATGTTGGGTTATGACTTTGAAATCATCTACAAAAAAGGGAAGCAAAATGTGGTCGCAGATG
>APFE030515843.1:2031-18102 GCA_000404065.3 Pinus taeda
TGCTGCTATATTGATGATCAACGTAGAGGAGCTTATGTATTGTGTATGTTTTCCGCAATAGTACATGATCAAGATAATCTCTGTTGAATATGTGTTAAATTATTCAAAATTTCTACACTTTGAGTTGGACTCAAAGGTACAAATCCAAGTAAAGCACGATGGATAAAGATTGGAAAAGTGAAGGAAGTTTATCCTCACTTACTCAATAGCTAAAACCAACTTTTGGTGGTCCAAAATCTTCCAGTGGGGAGGAGTGATATAAAATGGATCTAGTTTTTCCTTTGGATCATATTCTTCAAATGTAGATGAAATTGGGATCAAGTTGAAGTGCTTGTTGATACCATTCCAACAGTGTGAACGACACATAAATCCGAGTCTAGATGGAGAAGTTAGAGCTAGTCAAAGTTTATGGAAAATTAGGGGAAAAAGTCAAAAAGTCAAAGGTCAATGGTCAATGCCTACATCAGCAGGGACACATGTCAACCCGGGAACAAGCCACAGGTCCTAGATGATGTCAGCAGAGGAGGTGACATGGCAGGTTGTGATTTGTTCTTATGGGCCAATCGGTGCTGACACCTGGCAGCCTAGATTTTGCCCAATTTGGCCTTATTTCCAAAATTTTGGGGATCAGGGAGGATCGAACCCCTGATCTCCTGGAAGGCTAAGTTTTCGCTGAAGGACCACACCGGATGGGCTACGTTGGGAATTGTAAAGATTCGCGGTGTAGTTGTATTTATTGTGTGTCGAGGATTGTTGCTGGAAAAAGGTCGGATGATCGGGGTCAACCCCATGATCGTTGCACCTTTGAAGTTATCGTTATCACATATATCCCACATTCACCGCAAGACCAAGCCACATACGGTATATTAATACCATATGATTAATGTTAAACCAACGAAACAGTAGAGCCAATACATATACATTGCATGTACGTTGTATAATTTAACCAATGGTGGAATGGTCGGGTGGGGGTTTCAAACCCTCGACCTTCCAAAACCATATATATGCAATGATTTAACACACCTCCACTAACCAACATGTCAACAGTTCGGGCTTGAAACAAAGCCGAACCAATTCTTATTTAAACTGTGCAAGTCTCGAACCCGCCATACAACTAGTGCACAATCCGAGGTGGTTTTTGTGCAGGACAAGGTGGTTTTTTCCAAACAGAGGGTGGTTTTGCAGGAACAAAGGTGGTTTTGGACCATTCCAGGGGGTCTGGAGGTCACAACGGCCAAATATAGTCAATTTTATACTCGTTTGACTCGACATTTCGAGCTGAATGCAGTGGTGAGGTCCATTTTCTTATTTGAGACTCTGTTTTCAAGCTCATACCTGTAACAACAATTTGAAGACAAAATAAAGAGGTTAGCACTGGAAGCGAAAGGATCAGGAGAGGTAGCTAGAAAGTCTGGTGAACTCCTTTATTAAATTTGGCTGTGTTGATGTGTTTGAATGTGTTTTCAACTTGTTTATGTGTTTATGTTATTTGCAATCTTTTCGATCCACTGCACTAAGTAACATAAGCAAATTGCACAAAGTCTATAATACCTTTTTCATTAACAGATCAACCCCATCTCTTAGTTTTACCACCAACCACACCTTGTGGGGTTAAGGGATTTTCTTACTAACTTAGGTGTGTGTGACAGGCGGCAACAATAAGAGGTTACTCAAGTCCAGATGTTTAGCTTTATAAAGTAGTCACAATCCTAAGATAATAGTTGTGCTTCTATGCCAAACTTCCATGCAATTGGATCATAAGAAATTTGGCCACACACTTCAGTTCGATGTCTCAAACATTGTCACAATTGTAACTTGAATAACGAATGATAGGAATTAAGTCGTATTTGAATTAACACTGCTTCGATCATCAAACCACAAATATGAGTTTCTTATGCTTGGATCCGTAGGTATAAATGTGCTTTAACTTGTCATAACAAACCCAGAACTTTCATGAAGATGCCACAAAACATCTTTCTTGTTTCATGAGTTATGATTTGGCATCCATGTAAATGAGAGAGTTCCACTTTCATTGGTTAGTCTTCAAAATTTGATGCCCTAATGGGCCGAATCTCAGAGACTGGGGTTCTTTTAATCTCACAACGCACCACAAAGCTATTCCAATTCTTCGCCACTTTAGACATGCAATTTTGCTCCTCGAATGAATCCCCAAAACCCTACCCCACCATAGCATTAGATTTCAAACAAATCCCCAAAACCCTTTTAATTTCACAACGTACAACAGAGATATTCCAATTCTTCGCTGCTTCGGACATGCAATTTTGTTCCTTAAATGAATATCGTTAGATTGTTTAATTCTCCTTAGAGGTGGAAAATAATTTTAGAGTAATCTTTAAAGATATTTCATCAGAAGTGCATTTTTTGAGGTGAGGTATAAAGCTCCTATTTTTTTTTATAGAATGTAGAGGGCTTCATTAAAGTGGACGTTGGATGGTTTTTAGGAGGAGAACATTGACTAGAAAGGAGCTTCAAAAATAAATATTGTAGGAGGGCATTATTAAATGATTACCTGAAGCCCTAAGCAAGGAAGTCATTGCCCTTTAGATGGGAAATTTAGCCTTTAATGTATGAATGATGCTTCTTATGGGTGCAAAATGTTTGTGATGCCCTTCCTAGGATAATTTCTCCATGAAACATGATAAATAACAACTTTTATGCTTGTTGGTTAATGACCACAACCAATGAAAGCATGCCATCTCACCACCCCTTGGGGGTTTTTCCCACTTATTGAGGTCTTCAACTTCAAACACAAATATCTCGCAATGAAGAACTACATGGCGCACCACATACCACTAGAAACATATTGACGAGGAGAATCCATCTAGGGTGGTATAGATGCGAGAAACAATGAGTTGCCATGTCATATTCATCAACAAAAGCATTAAATCTCCAGGTGCTTCTTGGGTTGAAATCAATGAAAACCACTTATCAATATTTGGTTCCTCTTTCTTTAACACAATGTTTCTCAACAAATATTTTCTTTGCAACTTTATTATCCTTTTGCATAACCTCAAGACTACACCTCTTAGACTTCTTAGCTTTCACAATTTTCATAGTTGGACATGTTGTCGCCTGGACTGTACATGCACCTGCGACAATTGCTCAGGACGGGGACTGTCACTCTGATCCCTGCCCACTTTGTTCTAGCTGTCTCCCAACAATAGGTTATGGGCGGTGGTTCCTATGGAATGAGGTGAAGGAAAACAAGTTGGAAACCAACTTGTTCGAGAGACACAGATGAATGTCCTAGCCACTTGGTTGAACTTAAGTAAGATTATTAATTCGATTAGATTTTAGAGTATGAGACTAGTGCCTTAATGGAGTCACAAATTCTTGCTTATAGTGAATTGGAAACAAATGACCGGATGGATACCCGTTGCTTGAGATGATTGACTAACCTAAATGATATGCAAATCCTATGACCTATGTGTGATGCAGTGATCTTGGTTATTTTTAGTTATATGCCTAATCTAAATGTGACCTTCTCTTAACTATGTTGAAGTTAGGCTCCAAGGTAGGTTGTGGGAAGGAGGCTAACAGGGAGCAAGCTAGGGCCTCATTAACGATACCTTCTGTTGTGATCCTATCACCCGATGTCTCCGACACTATAGAGACTATAGCTCTGACAACTGCAAGGTCGTTGTGTTAACCACTGAAGAGTTGCCGAGGCCCCTCAAGCTAGATGAGAAGGATTGTCTTATATTTCTATCAACCTAGCTTATGCTAGGATGTAAATTATTAATGCAATCTAAATTTAGTATGCTTAATGCAAGATGATGAGTGAAAGTTATCTTGGGTTAAGATTTTTTAAGTTACGTAAGTACTTAATGTTTATTGTCTTAAAGAAAGAGTACTTAACAATGTTAAAATACAATCTTAAACAAGATAAATACTGAAAGATACAAGTGCAATCTTCAAGAAATTTCCATAAGATGTTTGACCAATTAAAACAAATTTTCCACTTATCAATCAAGATGCCGATATTCCCAAGAAATTTAAGTGCTTTGAGTGTGAAATATGAACTCTTATAACAATCAAACCCACAATAGAAACAAAGTGTTAGTCACTTTCACAGTGTAAATGCTAGGAACAAAATATGAAGACACTTAGGCACTTTTATGTTCCTATGACCTTTTGATGAGAAACAAATGACTATTATGACAACCGTAAACAATTTATGACAGTAGTAAGTAAATGTCAAATCAGTGATGCTTATGCTTGCCCATTATCACAAAAATATGCCCAATCATCAAATAAACTTAGTCAACTGGAAAATCAAATGAATTAGCCTCCTTAAGATGTATTCTTCAGTGAATTTTGAGATCTGAAATATTAATTACAGCAGTAAGTAACAACAGATCAGCAAGCTAATGATACCCAAATTAGATGACCAATATGCCCAAAAATAGTAAAATTGCACTAGAACTTGAAAAATTCAAGTTTTTTTGGCTTTTAGAGAGTTTGATTCAACAATTTTCAGAACTGATATGTTTATTACAGCAGTGAAACAATGACAAATCAACAAGCTAGCAATATTAGAGATAATGCCCAAAATGCCTAAAAATATTAAGATTTTGCCGGAAACTGAAAATTTAAAATTTTTGACCCTTATTAAGTATATGCTTCAGAAATATTCAGATTGGAATTTTTCAGTTATGCAGTAAACCCCAACAAGTTTAAAAGTTAGATCTAGGCCAAACCCAAGATGATCAAGTGGCCAAAACTCATGAGAATTTAGATTTTATGATTTTCACTGATTTTGACCATTAAACATGTGATTTTAGGGGTGAACTTTTAATGATTTAATTGCTGAATTGAAACATAAGTAAAACTAGGGTTTAGAGGTCAAACCCTAGGCCCAAGGCCTTGAAGATCCCTTGGTCGAAAATCAGTGAAACTTTAGGTTCAAGTTGCCACTTGAAAAATATGAATTTTGAGACCTTAAACTTACAAAACCACCAAGTATTCAGTCCAAAAATTCATACTTAGGGTTTTAGGGCAAAGGAGGCCAAAGAAAGGCAATGTTAGGCCAAGGGAGGCCAACGTTTGGGGATAGAGTGGCTAGAATGATAGATCGGGGCTTAAGGAAGCTAGATCAGGCTGCAAAAGGTCAACGCAGAGGCTCAGAGAAGGGGACGCTGGCAGAGGAGGCTCACAGAAGGAGGATGATGGGGTTTTGAGGGCTCAAAAGCCCACAACAACCCTTCTAGAGCTGCCGTCTAGCCTTCTAGAGGGAGTCTGAGGCCCAAAAGGGCCATGGCTAGGCCCAAGAAGGCCTAAAAGGGTCAGCGCAGGGGTAAGAAGAGGAGGCCAAGGCCTCTAGGCTTCACGGCCAACCTCAGAGAGGCTGAAAAGTTAGATGCAAGGGATCATAAGGTTGATCTTGACTCCGGAGGGGCTAGATCTAGTCCCATGAAGGCTGGAAAGTAAAACATTTATCTCGATTTTTTTCTTCTTCTTCAGATCTGAATTTTGTTGAATAATCTTTAGTGGATGGCCCTACAAAATTATCTAGAGACTAGTTCTTACCCTCAAGCACCTAGATCTAGCTCTTCCTTCACTTGATCCCTTGATCCAACCTGCAAAAATAAAATTACGACACCCAAACCCCAAATATACACAAAATAAATCTAAAAACCCCAACCCAAGTTAGAAAAAATAATTTATAATCTATATTACAAAATTATTTTATAAATTATACAAGGTTTTCAAATAGATTTTTGAGAGAATAATTTTTATAATATTTTTTCCTTTGAAGAATGACTAGAAATGCTTCAGAAAATTTATTCGCACTATAGCCTTAGCAAAGATTTAATCAACTATATAAAAACTAGAGATCCAAGCAAAATGATCCTTGCCCACAATCTGTGAACTTGGAGACCAGGGATTGAGTACCTGCAAACACTATGTATTATCTCAAGATAATCACATGAAGCACAACATAGGAAGCACGTAGTCAATACATACCACCGATCAACGAAAAAGAACACCTCGAGTTGCACTCCAATGTCTTTTATTATAGCAGAAAAAGTAGTTTCCAGCGGGAAAATAGTTTACAAAAATGCTTCAGCAGTAATATTCTAGCTAGAGATCAAGACGACTAGAGACTCAACTGACTCTCTAATTTATAGATAAATCCTCCAAACAAAAAAATAACAGCTAGTTCTTTTTATCCTTGTCAAAATAATCTTAGCCGTTGATAAACACTTCAAGATCTTTTAATCTTGGCCTTTGATTTTTTATTTTTGATGAATTTTCGAATTAATCATTTAATTCCATTTTAATTAGCTCAAAATTAATTATTTTGAGTTAATTTCCTCAAAAATTTGACTTTGACTTAACCATCAAGGTCCAAGGGTCCAAATTTTCTTGAAATATTCCTTTGGTGGAGGACCTTTAAAAATTGCCTCTTTTAAGGCCCACAAATTTTTCCATTTGGAGAATTTATTTTCCTAAGACAAATTAATTTGACTCTAATTAATTAATAATCTGGTTTAGGATTTAATTTTATTTTGCCAGAAAAATTAATTAATTTACACACGAGGGATTTAATTAATTTTCCAACCCTCTAATACTTAAGATTTTTCATTTACAAGACTCAAAGAGGGAATACACATTCGCCTTAGACCCTCAAGACACACAACCCATCTGTGATGGTGATGTATTTACAATCTCTCCGCGATAATAATTTAGGGTGATGTATTTACCATCTCTCTGCGGTAATAATTTACGATCTCTCTACGGTAATAATTTACGATCTCTGCGGTCATAATTTACGATCTCTCAGCGGTAATCATTCACGATCTCTTTGCGATAATAGAAAAACAATCTGGGGCACGTGCGTCTACGGTCCAGCTTGCTAATATCAGGTGCACACATTCCTTATATTTTTCTAATACATATCTGCTCATATATTTTCAAGTATGAATAATTCACCACAATTACCAAAGATTACCAAAGGTAGAGCTAGCCCAGTTACTCTACAGAGCCTTTATGAGTATATAGAGTCTTTAGAGAAACGTAGAGAAGAAAGAGAAGTCAAGTTACAAATGGAGTTAGCAGCCATGCTGGAAAATAAATTCACATCTCTTGAAGACAAGATCCAAAAACAAATAGAAAATAAAATAGAAATATTGGAGAATAAGATGGAGGCAATGGAAATTAGGTTGCAGGTTATAGAAAAACAAAACCAAGATATGAACCAAATGTCCCAGCGAGTAGATGCCGATACTTTAGAGAGTCTTAAAATGAAGGACATGATTAAAGAGCTAGAAGAAAAAGTTAATATCCGCCTCACCCTAAATAGTGTGGCAGGTAAATTAGATATCAAACCAATTAAATATGAAATGAAAAAATTGATAGAATTAGACCATGAGCGTAACAAAAGGGCCTTGAACCTTATAATATTCAATTCGAAAGAGGAGGTAGATGAGGATACTTTAGCCATAGCCCAAACAGAATTACATAACATATTACAAATTGAAACAACGTGTCTCACAGAAGCAACAAGATTGGGGAAACTAATTGAGAATAAATAAAGGCCGATCTGAATAAAGGTGAGCTCTACTGACCATAAGTATGACATACTTAGTAAAACCTCAAGTCTAAAAGGAATGAGAATATTTATAAATGAATATCTCATTCTAGAAGATCAAGCAGAATTGAGAAAGGAGGTTCAAAAGGTAAAGGAAGCTAGGAAGGAAGGAAATTGGCATGGAAAATTCTAGGGGCTAATATTCGCCCAGTGGGCTAATTTTCCATTATTTTTCCACAAAAAGATTCGCCAATTTCCATTTTTATAAAAGATGATTCGCCCAAATTTTAGAATATAAAATTATTTTACCTTAAAAATCGCCACGTTATATAAAGAGACTATATAAAAATGATTATAAATTTGAATAATTTTACAAATATATCAATAAACATTTTATAGTTTTCATATTAGGGATTAGTGAGATTCGCCAATGTTTTAAAGTTCAAGAAAATTTTCCATCCTTAAAATTTTCCCTGGAAATTGGGCAATAATCAGAAATAGAAAAGCCGTTATTCGAGATAGAAACCAAAAAGATAATAATAAATAGCAATTCAACATGCTTCAGATTCTTTCTTGGAACTGTCGGGGCTTTCCATGGAACAAAGGTCCCAAGCTAAGTTGGATCTTGAATGATGTTGATATTATTTTGCTTGTTGAAACTTGGGAGCATGAAGAATCTAAGGTCCTTAACATACATGGCTTTACATTATGGTCTACGTGGAATAAGCAATCCTCCCGTAGAGGCATTGGGGGTATAACTTGTTACATTAAGAAGAACATCTCTCCCCATGCTAGGATTTATAAAAACGACCCTTACAACCAATATAGTTGGTTAGAAATTACTGACATTTATGATAAAAAGACCTACATAGCAATTTGTTATTTCCTCCCCATCAATTCTAACTTCTATAAGAAAAAATAATCTAAATAAAATTAGTCCTTACAATGGGTTAGAGAATGATATTTCTAGCCTAAGGAATGATGGCAATATCCTTTTAATGGGTGACTTTAATGCTCGAACTTCAAGCAACCAAGCTATTCTTCTAAGCAATCATTCCAACCCTAATCCTCTTTGGTTAGACGAAGACCTTCCTTTGGCGAGCCAGTATAAAAGGAGCTCTGAAGACCTTGGGGAGAATTTGTTTGGGTCAGAGCTAGTCAAGCTCTGTAGTGCTCAAGGTCTCATAATTTGCAATGGTCTAAATAAGTGGCCCAATTCTAGCCAGATGACCTGCATCCATGGACTTGGTAGCAACGTGGTAGAATATGTTATCTCTGATCTCCCTCTATACAACGAAATAACAAATTTTGACATCTTAAATGACCACGAACCTGACTCTGATCATAGGCCTTTACTTATAACTCTCAATTTTGTCATGCATAGAGATCCCATAGAAGATATTCCTTATAGCCAAAAGAAGTTAATCTTTGATAGAAATAAAAAAGATCTCTTTCTAAATGAATTAAAAACTAATTTGCTTCTTTTATCTAGTATAGACAACATAGAAGATCTCTATCATAATTTTACTACAACCCTCTCATATTCTATTAACAAGTTCTCAATTGAAGTTTCAAGTAATAAAAGAAATAGCAAAACCAACCCATGGTATGACAAAGATTGTAAAAGTGCGAGGAGAGAAATTAAAGAAGTTGTTGATGAATCTCTTAAAATTGGCAAGATAAAAATATACAAAGCCGTAACTAAAAGGAAGAAAAGGCAGTATATTCGTAAAAGGCAAGAGAGTCTCTTACACCTCTCTAAGGTAGCTCCTAAGAAAGTCTGGAGGTAGATTCTAACTAGGAAAACTAAAGATAATAATAAAATTGCTTTACACGACTGGAATTCCTATCTTAAAAAGCTTTATGAATCTCCAAATATCATGGATAACTTTGAAACCCTACTCACAACAAAAGAAGTTTTCTCATTAGAAGACATTGATTTTGGGGTTAATCGCTTGGCTAATGGGAAAGCTAAGGACATTGAAGGTTACCAGGCGGAATCTTAAAAATTGGAGGTCCTGTCCTCATCCCCCACATCCACAAGCTTTTCAATCAAGTGGTCAAGCAAGGGTTCCCTAAACCATGGACTCAAAGCCTCATTATCCCTATTTTTAAAAGTGGGGATACAAATAACCCCTCTAATTATCGGACAATTATGATCAACCCTCTCCTATCCGAGTTATATGGTATTATTTTTGAAAGGAAGTTGAGCATATGGCTTGAAAGTGAAGGTAAGCGGGCTAAAGGCCAAGCGGGTTTTAGAAAGCAGCACTCAACAATAGATTACCTCGTTACACTTAGGATCGTTGTGGAGGAGTGCCGCTTTGATAAATCCAATCCCTTTTCTTGCTTTGTGGACTTTAGAAAGGCTTTCGATATGGTTCCTAGAAACAACCTTTGGAACAAATTAGAAGAGCTAAAGGTTCCTTTTGAGTTGAGAGCTGCCGCTATAAGGTTATACAAGAATGTAATTGGCAAGTTAAAGAGAAATGAGGGGTGGTCGAAAGATATTAAGGGTAATATCAGGGTTAAACAAGGTTGCCCCCTCTCCCCTACCCTATTTGGCATTTACATCGACAAGCTAGAAGGTTGTTTAGAGGAAGTAGGATGTGCTGGCACGATCTTAGCTGGGATAGTCATCATCCTTCTTCTCTACACTAACAATATTGTTCTTCTCGCAAGGTGCCCATCTGATCTTGATAAGCAACTTATACTTCTTAAGGATTTCTGCTCTACCATAGGTATGATTGTTAACATTGGCAAAACAAAAGTTATGATTATCAAATCCAAGAAGGACACTTACGCTAATTTTGTTTATGACAATAGTAACTTGGAGGAAGTGTCTTCCTACAAGTACCTAGGAATTGATATTCATCACAAGCTCAACTGGAACTATAGCATTGAGAAAAGGATTAATGGGGGATGGTAAGCTTATTTTGGTCTTGAAAATAATTGTAAAACGACAAACCTCGTAATGTGGGATAGAAAGAAGTTCCTCTTTGAAACTTTAGTCACTTCGGTTATCTTTTATGGATGTGAGATTTGGGGTTGTAGCATCTCTAGAGAATCCTGGAGAAAGATTGAGCAAATCCAGAAGTGTTTTATAATGTATAACCTCAAAATTAAAAGAAACACACCCTATCTATTCTCCTTATAGAAGTGGGTATTTCCCCTATCGAGAGCCTAACTATGCCTAGGCTTCTATTGTACAAGCACAAACTCAATAACATAGGAGACCATAGACTTCCTAAGCTAGCTTTAAATTCCAGCCAAAACCACCTAAGGCTCAAACGAGGTTGGTATAAAGACACCAGGCCCTGGTTAAACCATTGGGAGATCGACGAGAATGTTGCATTGCAAAACATTAATAACCCTAAAAATATTGTTACTTCTAAGTTCAAAGAAAAAATGTGGTGTGAGAAAGATTTAGCAGCTAAAATAAAATTAAGATATTATAAGGCGGTCATCAACCCCAACCTAGAAAATTAAAAGTATCTCTCTGTTTTAACTAGCTCAAAGAAGAAAATTAATATAGCCAAGATTAGAACGAACTCTCATGAGCTCCATAGTGAAACGGGTCATTGGGTAGTTCCTAAAACACCATGGATGGAAAGGATCTGCCATCTCTGTGAGAATACGAACATCGAGGATGAAAATCACTTCCTCTTAGAGTGCCCCACGTACAACCACATTAGATCTCAGTTTCAAAATCTTTGTTGCAATGTTGACCTTCCTAGCCTTTTACGTTGTCAAAATTACAATGAGTTCGGGAGGCTTCTCTCCAAGCTTTTTGAGCATAGGAATAGAATCTTAAATCAACCTAAATAATTCGTTTCTTTAGGTCCGATAGACCAAAGTTTGGCCTCAGTGGACATTAACCATCATCATCATCATCAATAAAATAATTAAGCCAACTAGCTTAAATTATTCCCAAACCACTTTTACATTAGACTCGACTAAAAGCACTATGACTCACCTAATAATACGACAATAAATTTCACCCTAGCTTTGGGGTTTAAGCTGGAGGGAAAAAAACTCTTCTGATTAGCCATGTCTAGAAACATAGGTAATCAATGAGGTTAAAATACCTCTTAGGATGGAATTCATCATCAAGTTATAGGTTTACCTAGGTTGTTACATAGACTCAAGGTTTTACTAAGATCATTTACATTACATAACTTGCATAATGGGATAACCACAACACATGGACTGCTAATATGTGATCTGATCCTTGCTGAAAAGGTTGGTACTTCGGCTTCCCTGGAACTTTGACAATTTGAGTGCAACAGGACACAAACTCTACTATTATCTTCCTACACTGCGTGCAACTTGAACATCCTTCTTTCTCAAATAGTTAAGCATTCTCTTGGCCATCATGGACAACACTTTGATCATATTGCCATGCTCTTCCCTTTAAGGTGATATGCATCCTGGGAAAAACATCACTTAGAATGCTATCTTGTTAATCTTTGATACGAAAGTCAATAACAAGGTTCTCTATAATCAAATTACAACACTTGCCCTCAACTCTGCGTTTGATTATCATGATTCTCTTCCTCTGCATGGGTTCTTTACCAGGCCGTTTGTATCTTTGTCCGGCTCCAAAAATAGTTTTTATACCATTAGACTCTCACCTTCCTTTGACAATAGTTGGATTGGTTCTCCTTCCATTGCCAGCTCTATTATGTCAACAACACACTATTTCAAATTTTACTTGTTCCCATCCTTCCATCTCTTTGGACATGCATATCCACAATGTCCATGTGCTCCACACTTGAAACACATACCAGTGAATCTACCACCTCTGCCTCTTTCATGTCCTGGTCCTCACTTCCTCTTCCAACATTTTGGTTCACAGTGCCTGCTACTATCTTGGTCATTCTTTTTTTCAATTGGTTGTCCTCTCCTCACTATCTAATCTCATCTTTCTCTCAACATTTTTTCTTTCTTGCTAACTTTCCTTCAATGCTCAAAGCCATCTGGCACACTTATGACACAGATTGGACACTTAACATGCAATATTTATCTTGAAGGCACACCTTCAATCGATTCATGTACCTTGCAATTGCAATTGACTCTGAACTTTTCTGGCTTTGTCCATATTCTATAAACAATGTGTAAGATTCCTTGGTATACTGCTTTCCCGATCTCTCCATCGGCCTTAGATTCTGCAAACTTTGCAACAAAGTCATTGAGAAATCAATAAGCAGAAAGGTGATTGTGATGGCTCCACAAAATTGCGCTACGAGAATGAACCACCATTCTTGGATTATTTCAATGGTGAGCCAGGTATGTACAGACCTCATAGCTATAATCAAATCATGAATTTATAAACAAAATTAGAAACTTCAATAATATAATGAAATCTGGAAAGAAGATTTTTTGGGAGGGTTATGCAGGATATCCATTGAACTATAGTCTCCTGCATCACATGATTCGTGTTGTACAGAGTTTTATTTGAAATCTTGGCATTTTACAGTCAATTTCATTGTGTTTGCTTTGCTTGTTTGGGTTATATTGTCATAATTTGCTTGAATCATGATGCTGCATAGATTTGAAAAATGTGATGATTTTATTCTCTCTTGTATGGTGCAGTCTATATCTCCTATCAGTGGACACTACTGTCCAACAGAAGAAAACCTTCAGGACTTCATCAGTTTTCTTGCTAAAAATGGTGTTGACATGACTAATGTGGAGGTCCGTATTAAAATCAAGCAAATTTCTATTTTTACTTCATTCTTTATTCTTTGGCATCAGTGCAAGTTTGACTGGCATTGTCATTATGGTTATTATAATGCTTCAAATGTTTTTTTATCCTTTTTTATGCACTTCTGGAAACTTAAACACAAGCGCATACTAAACTTGATTTGGTTCTTCGCTAATCAGGATCTAATGTGGGAAATTTAAAAATTACAAAGCATCTGCCTGTTAGGGTTAAATACTAAATATATAATATTTGTCCATAATATTTAAACCGCATCTGTAATCAGCACTCTTAAATCCGATGATGAACCCAGCGCCAGGTTTGAAACGTTGACACACTACATTGTTGATGCAGTTCTTCGTGAATAATCTATGGACAATTTAACAGACCACAGAAACCTGAAGATAATATATGATATTTACTAACCAGCTTCTCGATGGTTATATTGAGATTCAAATAGGATATGGCATAGGCAATAAATGAGGGGAGCAGTTTATCTATAAGAAGTTTTCATCTTTTACATGGAATTTATGGTCTAAGATTATGGATTTTTGTTTTTTAAAATGTGTTTTTAAATGCACGAATGAATTTAGTATCCTATAAGAATTTTCCAGTATCAAAGTTGTGTAGATTATAAAACTCAAACTTAACATCCTACCACAAGATATTGGACAAAATCCATGGGAAAAATGAAAAGATAAAGTAGCAGTTGACTTTTTGTTAGTTGTTTTAAGTTGTTTTAAGTTTTAACATAGCTCTGAAGGTGAATATTTAAGTATGCATAGTAGCAGAAATGTCACTTAAATATTGGTTGCGAATTAGAACACTAGGAAAGTTCGAGTCTGAACAGTTTTGTTTTGAATTTTCACTATGTAAAACAGGGTTCAAATTCTGGGTTTGTACTCAGTTTATCCGAATTCTAATGCACTGTCGATCTCCTGATTCAACTTATAAAGCGAAGGGGTCCTTGTGACCTGGAAAATTCTTCTGATTTCAAGAATACTCACGTTAGTGATGGGTCACCCATTCTGTTTATTTCAAATGGTGCATGCATCTCTTCAAAGCTGTATTTAAGAGGAGTGTGGCCTAAAGTTCAACTGGTTTCTCATCAGCACAGGGAGGAAAGAGAACAAAAATTTGAAATAATATTTGGCCTCAACAAGGGGAAACTTGTACTGAACATTATGTTGTGGCCTTGGGGGTTACTTCTACTAAACATTATGGCAGCATGTCCAAAGCAATCATATCATTATATTTTTGTTGGGTCTTTCATAAATTGCCTGGAGCTTTCTACTTTCAAGCTCTCTAATGTTTGAGGCTGCTGCGATCCTGTTTCTGTAAAACGCCAGAACTAACACCACTGTTTTCTGTTATTTATTTCGGTTTCTTCAATCTCATCCGTTCAGGGATATGTGGCCTAATTGGCTTCTATTGATTTATGTCATTCTACTTGTTGTTGAATATCGTGTTAATTGTCATTTGAGTGAAAAGTGATTAACTTTTGCAAGTTTCCTGAAGTTGTAGTTGTGTTGGTTTTTCAGAGGAGACCAGGTTATGATGGAAAATCAAATGAACTTGGAAAGGATCTTATAATTGAGAGTGGGTTGAATGCAAAACAGGACAGAGAAGAGCAGGTTCGTGTAAATATTCTAAGCAAGACATGTTGAAAATATATAATTTCAACCGGGCGGTCCAGCATTTAATGCACCCCGAAACCACCACATCAAACCTAAAACCGGCGGTAACTCATCGCACCATCTTTCGGCTTAAAGCTGTTTCCGTGCAACGAGCTCCGACGCGTTTTGGTGCTGACATGTGGATCGCCGTGACGTCATCCACTGACATTCATCGGAAGGTAACTTTCGGTCTTCTCACCCCGCCCGATATGCGTCCGATTAATCAGCATCCTCTCCGCCGTCCGATTCAAAGGAAAGGTCTCTGCCGTTTACACTTTCCAAAGTACATACGGAGGCCTGTCAAAATTAATGAAGCGTGGACCATCCCATACCTTATGTTAAATGGCTGACATTTTTTTTGGTAAAACCTTTAATATTTCTTACGGCGAGTTAATAGGAGTATGGGCGAAATATAACGTAAAGTTTTATTTTATTTTTTTAATATATGTTTTAAAAAAAACGTTGACCCCATTTTTCTTAGCTATGTGAAAAACACACACGGGGATTGCAATGAAGGTATGTAATCGCATATGAAAAAAATAGAGCGACCTCTGCAGTGCGAAAAGGAGAGGGGAAGAAAGCACAGAAGTGCGGGTGATTTTTTTTTGTATTGTCATGTAATTTTTGTGTGGTTCATTTTCTGTATACGCAATGAAAACACACAGCAGTGTGTAAGAAAAAAACGTAGAACAGAGGAGCAAATGAAGACCATGGTGAAAATGCAGCAGGGTAAAGTTTTTGATTTGTAATGTAAGAAGAAAAAAATTGCACAGCAGTGCAGGAGAAGGAGAAAAAGTAAATGAAGAAAACCAGTGGATAGTTTTGTTGAAATCCATGAATTGTTTCACACAGGTGAAAAGGTAAATGTGTAACTCCCTGTAAGTTTTGTTTTCACACAGCAGTGAATGTAAATGAAATATTTACACACAGTGGTGTAAAATTTCATAGGAGGCAGAGTAAGTTTTGTGAAAAAGGTTTTGGTGAATCCCTTTGAGTAAAAGAGGATGAATATGTAAGTGTTTTTGTTTAATGAATAGAAATCATTTTATGGTGGAGAAATACTCTGTTCTGTGTAATTTTTTTAAAGACTCCTCTGTGCAAAAAGATCCTGGTGTAAAGGAAACAGAGCATTGCCT
>APFE030515846.1:2995-20899 GCA_000404065.3 Pinus taeda
TGGACATTGACAATTGTTCCAATATTGAGGGTATACCACACACATGGCCTCCAACAATTCATCTCGAGGAAATCATTCTCTTATCTCTAATGATAGTGATCTTGCAATTTCTATCAAATTTTGTCTTACTGAAATCACAATATTATCAAACTGGTCTCTTGACACAGGGAAATCTTTGGTGATTCGTCCTGTCTTACTAATATAATGAAAGGGAACCATATACCCACGCACTACGATACATAGCATCCCTTTTTCATCAAAGGTCAAAAAATGTTCAGTGTTTTCTATATTGATGATCTCAGTCCAACTTTTAAACTCTGGACCAGTAAAAGAGTCTGGCATCATATACAAATTATCCAATGCAAGACATGTTGACTTTATCGCATTTGTGTATTCCGCAATATACATTGTGCGATTCTGAGACATTTTCATGAGGAAATTCATTTCATGTAGCATAGGAAGAATTCCAGCCAATGTCAATGATGTCTCTATATTAGTTAGTTGAGAAATAAGATCTTGAGCTTTGTCTACATTATAGCGATTTTCATACATCAACCCTACCAAAGATTTGAACTCACTAAATATTCTTTGATCTGGTCCATTTAATGAGATCCATCTTGTATCAACATCTTTCAGTAGTTTTTTTCCATCTATAATACCATCTGCAAATTGTTGAAACTCTAAATATCGTTTGGGACTACGAGAAAAGTATGCATGAGTCTCACGTACAAGATCTTCAACTTTTGAAACTGATGGAAACTTGCTTACTATTTTAAATGCAAGATTCATCCTATGAGCCATACAATGAATACTAAGCATATATGGTGAAGCTGATAGTTGTAGCCTAACACAAAGGCCATTCCTTTGTCCTTGCATTACCGCTGCTCCATCTGCTCCAACACATACCAACTTTTTGGCAATCATTAATTCATCCATACCACTTTCCTTCAATCCATTAAGAACAAGTTCATAAATATTTTCAGCTATAGAAGTCTCTCTCATCTTATTAATCCCAAGTAGATAAGAATGTCTAATATGGCCATTAACCATATAAATGCTCATGCAAATCCATGAAGTATTATCTATAGCCGTAACCTCATCTAAAGACAATGCCAAAAAGATAGCATTTGCAATCTTCTCTTTCAAATCATCCTTTTCTACTTGAGCTAGATATCCTGCCCATCCCCAACCACTAGTTATAGACCAATGAGAAGATGGAAAGTTTGGAACTTGAAGGAAAGATAGTAATTTCCTGTGATCTGGATAATCTGTCATAGGACGACCTTTAGATAAGATGTGAAATACAGTGCTCAATTGTATCGTCTTGGATAACAAATTTCTTTCCATTGTCTTTTCAAATATAGATATGATGGTTCCTCTGTCTGCCTCAAGTTTCCTCATACATAATAAATATTTTTTATATTCTTCTGCATATTCAACATGTCGAAATTCCTCAGAAGATTTCCATCTAACAATAGATTTCTCTTTACCATTTACAATTTTCTTTTCATACACCTTTCCTGCATGCTTTTGTACCGTATCTAGCTTCATTTGCAATTTCACTTCCTTTTGAGTTTTCCAACTACACGCAATACATCTAACTTGTCGGAAAACCTCTTTCTCATTTGTAGGAGGTATTTTTTCAATAAATGGAAAACTTGAGACCCAATTTTCTTGGAATCGTCTCCCTATGGCCCACTGGCCTCTTTTCCTTTTCCGCGAATGGATTGTGTCACTTTCCAAGGAAAAATATTTAACATTTTCATCACCAATTTCTGTTGAAACTGCATTTATCTCACCCTGACCACTTGAGGAACCTATTTCTTCATCCATCGTATGGATATCAAATGCATTTCCACAAGAGTTAACCTCTCTCTCAGTAACAGATTGTTCAAAGGAGCTTGAATCATGAAGAGAATGTGTATTTTTGGATGGAGCCTTTTAAAAGTATGATAATACATATGTTTGCCTTAATGGTTTCTTCCCATGATTATCTTTTGACATCTCACTAAACATTCCACAAGTAAAGTTTCAAATCGATCTGCAAACCCGCATCAACAATTTTCAAGCGTTGAGATATGCTTCATATAAATTCACTTGTTCATAGAAAATAGAATTGTACTTTGCAAAAGAATTGTTGAGTCAACATTGAAAGAACATATATCAGAAATTGAATTTTGAAGCAAAATGGAATTTCACAAAAATTATTTAACAATGATAATGGGAAACTATTAAATTTTTAGACATAAAATATAATAATTCATTTGTATAACATTGAAACAACATAAAAGAATAAGTGGAAGCAGAGATTCAACCATGGGTAAAATTAAGAGAAAAGCAAATTTTTGCAATGCTCGACATGGGCTAGTCAAATATTATGCATACTACGAGAAGCTCCAGTGTTGTATATAAAAACAGTCACCGTGGATAAACTTGGCAGCAAAATAAAGCAACATTCAATACAGTTGAGCATACTTTATATGAACCCTTAAAAATGTCATTCATGCCATTGTTGAGTTGGCTTGGCATTCTCTGTTTATAAATCAAACAGTGTAAGTGGAACTATTTTGAGGAGTGCGGAAGGTTTAAGCATGTCTAATTGCTGTTTTGGGCAAAATGGTGAACATTGAACCTTAGAAAATAACACAGATCCAGAATTATCAAAACCTGCATTTTGCTTTTTATGATCAAAGCAAACCTTTGTCATTGAAGGATCTCCTTTATGATATACTAGTCAAGGGTAAAGCTGGCCAAGTTTCTTACTGATAACAACAAAATCTTATATGGTTTGGTTAAGAAAAATATTCAAATTCTGCTTGGCTTCTTGCTAAAGATATTTCCTCAAGAGGTTTTTCATTTTGCAGCATTCTCAGAAATTTTATACTCTGGAGTGTCAAAGAAAGTTATCTCAAGAATGTTCTCAACTATGATCAATGAGTGCAATTTCACCCTACCATGCCAACCCTGAACTTAGCATGATAATCGAGCTCATTTACACTCTTGGTGAATGATCAATGGATGATGCCTTAGCAACTTTGAGGTGCCCACTACTTATACAAGATTTGTCTCACACTTACATCCTTCTTTGGTATATTACAAACCTCTCTATGCTTAAGTGGACTCAAGTGTTCACATCACCAACTTCTATGATCAATGATGCATTTAACCCCCTTCATTACTTGATTTCAAATTGTCCAACATCTAATGGTGTTGTGCTTAAGGCACAACACACCTAACAAGTGTGCCCAAGGCACCCAAGCACACATGGCAAGGGTGCACCCAGTAAGCATGTCTAACATATGTGTGCCTATTAGTCTCTACCCCTTCTTGTCCATCCAATTTCTGACATCCAATGGTGTTGTGCAGAAGGTACCCAAGCACAACCAATAAAGGTACACCCAACAAGTGTGTCCAGTTGATGTGTGACTGACAAATGTGTGGCCGATAGCACCTAAGGGTGCACCCAGTAAGCATGTCTAACATATGTGTGCCTATTAGTCTCTACCCCTTCTTGTCCATCCACTATCTGACATCCAATGGTGTCGTGCTGAAGGTGCCTAAGCATAACCTACAAAGGTACACCCAGCAAGTGTGTCCAGTTGATGTGTGCTTGACGAATGTGTGGCCAATGGTGCCTTTGCCCACTTCATTCTTGTTCCATCAACTATCAAACATCTTTATCACGTTGGGCCCGAGGTGCCACATAGCCAACAAATGTGCCCATCGCACCCAAGTGTGCTTAGCAATGGTGCGCATAAGAAGTTCATCCAAAGAATGTGTGCCAAATGAATGTGAACCCAATTAGTGCATTGTACAATTGTACTCTGATGCTTACGCCTTAGGGCACTTCTACACATCCATTGCAACCCTAAAATAGCAAATGACCAACTCTTGGAATCCACATGTATCCTAGGATCACAAGTTTATAAAACCTAATCAAGTTCTTTATGCCAATCTTGTTCATCGTGCATCATACTTGCAAATCGCCAAGTTCCCTTCTGAGCTTATCTTAGTAGGCCTAACTAATGGGAGCTACAAAAATTTGCAACATGCCAAGTTTGACAAAGGGCAATAGACATGTCCATGGTGCAATTGCCATCAACAAGGGTACCTATAAACTAACTATTTTTAGCTATCAACCTTTTGTCATGTCCATCTGTGCCAATCAATAACCACAAAGGTTATTGTCTCGTCTTAGTAGCTCAAGTGGTTGGGAGCATAGTTTGTTCTCCTATCCACCCAGGTTCAATTCCAAGGGGCATGTTTTTCCTGTTGTGATAAGGCTAGAAGGTTAGGCACCCTCACTACAAAGGACATATCAACCCTTGCTAAGTCATAAATTATTGGTATATCCAGTTTTTGCATTGTTGGATATACTATTGGTGTTATAATGGAAGCAAGTAAGTCCAAGGTTGACATTTCCTTACATTATGAAACTTTATCGTTTGGATTAAAAGATAAAAGACACTACTTATAATTAGTACATCCTACTCAAACTATATGTTATGAAATGCATGTGACGGCTCTATGCCCATCATATGCATGTGAATTCAATGAAGGTTTTGTGAGTTCTATTTTGTTGTCTTTTTAAATGGAAATGCATTGCACGAATACTCGTCAACCATAAACAACAACTTTGCATGATAATATAATTTGTTGGAAGCATTTCGGAAGTATGCAAGTATCCCTTTCATTAAGAATTCAGAATTGGTAACTAGCATCATCTCCACACAAATATGTGAACATTCTTTCTACTAAAATGTAAAAGGAGATTTGCATGGGACACCATTAGCAAACATAAATACAAGAACAATAGGAGTTATTCTAGAAAGCTATGGTATGTGGACAGGGTTAGTCTAGAAATAAACTATTGTAAATTAATTAATGCAAATGAAAACGGCAGAATCAGAGTTAGTCTAGAAATACACTATTGTAAATTAATTAATGCAAATGTTATTTGGACAAGGTTTTTTGTCTCACAAACAAGTGGGTCTCATACGTCATTTTAGTGTCTCACTAGGCCATGAGCTTGAAATAAATTATAAATATACAACTATCTAACTTTACAGCCAAAGGATGGTTCTTGTAGAAAGATTTGGAAAACCATGTCCTTGGAAACCCTTCAAGTATTAGATCTGGATTTCTCTCCATTTAGAAGATGGTCTAAAGTTAACAATCCTTCATTTTTGGCACATATCTCCTCCTGGGCTAATTCACATTCTTCCCCTTTAAACGAAGTGGATCTATCCCATTTCCCTTCTTAATACTCTGAACACCCTTTGGACCTTTCTGACCCAAGTCTTGGATGGGAAAGCTCCAATAAGAAAGGAATAAGTAAGACAGGGCACCCAATCAAGAAAATAGATTGTTAAAGAAGGATACCTCAAACTTCGATCCAAGTCCTGGATGGGAAAGCTCCAATAAGAAAGGAATAAGTAAAACAGGGCACCCAATCAAGAAAATCATTGTTAAAGAAGGATACCTCAAACTTCTTGGAAGGAGCGGAACCTTCCTCTCTCTAGAAATCAAATTAAACAAGATCGAATTGAGCTATTCCATCTCCAAACTTGACTTTTAATGTCTGGCCAAATGAGACACTTTTAGCAGGGGAGAACCTGGTGAAACAAGGAATTAATGATCCTTCAAGATGTGACTTTTGTTTTGTAAACAATGAAACCTCTTTTCCTGCGTTCTTTGGTTACAGAAATGAGTCTCCCCTCCTCTATTACAGCATCTTCTAAAGAACAATTGTTCAGTAACTGGTTTCTTTTATTGCTTGAAGGATTCAAAAACAAGCCAATTATAAAGTTAATTTGGAATATTTCTCTCTTGGAAGATACTGTTGATCAAAACGACAAGATATTCAATGAAAAATAGGTATATTCCAAATACGTCTAAAGAATCAATGCCAACTTGATTAGAAAAATTCAAAAATTAGGCAGAGTGAATTAAGCCAACAAGAAAAAGGTTGGAAGAATACTTATGATTTGGAAAATTGGGAAGAGAAAGGGAGGGAAACCAGCACCAAAAAAAGTACAGGAATGTAATCCCATTTAAGTAACCTCCTGCAAATGTGATTATATTAATGATTGGATGCAAAGATTTTAACAAATGCTCTTTGATGAACATCAGAGGGAGATCCAAGCCATTCGTTCAAGGCATGGATAATCTTAACACCAAAAGGAAGAGTATTTGAAATTTTAACTTGGGACATTTGAGTACCAACCAACAACTACGTAGAATCCTTGGCATCACTCAAAAGGAATACTTATATTGAAACTTACAAAAGAACACCTCAGAAGATCTAACAGTACTTAGAGACTAACAAGTAGTAGTAGCTCCATAAATGGGAATTTCAAGTTCTTTGAATGTCGAGATAGAAAGAAACATAAACAGATTTAGAGAGTCTCTAAGGAAATTCCATGTTTGGGAAGGAAAGCACATTGTGTTGGAAAAAAATATAAGCATGTCCGAATTTTCCATGAAAATGAAACACAAAAAAAACAAGGAAAGCTTAATGTTATCAGGACTAAGATCTTAGTATGGAAGAAAGGAGGAGCTATGGTATCTTTGCTTCAACATATAACATTATGACTCAGCTAGCAGGCTATATTCGGAACGCTTTCCTTCTCTCTGTGCTTCCTCTGTTCTCAACTCTCTGTGAAGGATTGGCTTCCAACATTAATTCTTTGCAAGTGAGACTAACAAATATTGAAGTTCTCACTCCCTACAAAGCAACTTCACAAGACCAAATCCCAGCTTCAAAAGGTTCTCAACTTCAAGAGACCAAATCCCAGCTTCAGAAGGCTCTCAACTTCAAGAGACCAAATCCCAGCTTCAGAAGGCTCTCAACTTCAAGAGACCAAATCCCAGCTTCAAGATGCCTCTGTACAGAGATTAGGCAACAGATAAGTTCCATCGAATAACTGTGTTTTCTTATCCCAATTTGCTGCAATCTACGGTCAGCTTTCAAGGAAGTACCTCCCATCATAGTGGAGCGAAGGCTTTGATTCAAGCACTTCTTACTCTACTCCAAATGACACTCCTATGGAGTATACCCTATTGGGGGTTCCTGTAAGGCAGACAAAGATATAGTTCGACATATTAACAAGTGGCGAATAGTTTTGTCAATCACGACAAAGCAGTATTGAGAAATTACAAACTATAAGGATGATTGTCTCAGTAAGTTAGTTTCAATGCAACTATTTATGTAGCTAAGTGTCACACTAAGTATGTATTGCCTCTAAACAAGACTTCACAGTATGTAAACTATCTTTCGTAATATAAACATAAATTGTTCTTGTTTAAAAAATAAAAGAATGAATTCATGTTCGCTTTTATATCCCAGAACACCATACATGTTGGACCTAGATTTGCTAGCATAATTTTGGGTATACCTTTCATACTTTTTTCCAAATATGAATCAGTAAACCTATGGTGTTGTTCAAGCTCAACATAAAAACAATATCAAATTCCATTAAACATAGCATCAAGATGGGGAGAAAGGGAATACTGTGAACGCGCGTGTGGGGCATAACTTATATGTGCTTCAAAACCAACGGAACACCCCTGTTCCAACTGCAGGAGGCATGAATCCACCTAATTTGGCCTTACACTAAACCGTTCGTCATTTTGTTAGAAATCAAGTGAGAAGTAACGGACTTTACTGGAAATTGACAGTATATAACAGAAATGAAGAAGACATCCATGGCCATCTCCCTTCTTATATCTCATGGTCATTAGTGAATATATTTCAAAGCTCGTTGCTTCTTGCTTTCCGAATCTTTGGTCTGTGTAGGAGGATGTTCATTACACTCACAGCCCTAAAATTGCAAGCGGTACAACGGATCCTATCATTCACAAAATAGAGAATAATGACGTCCAGAAAAGCATAACACAAGGAGAGGTCAACGAGGGAGTTTATTGGACAAACCAAAGAGAATTACAGTGCAGAGATGAGAACCGAGTAATAATTGACGGTGCAAACAGAGATTAGTAAAATTTATTTTATCCACTAGCTAAACAAGAGCAAATGCTGGAAGAAATATTTATGGATAATCCTTAATTCTGTCCCCGTAGTCTGCATAGAAGCAATGACAGAGATATTGGTGGGTGAGTCATATCTATTCACACTAGCGATCCTCCAGAGAATAGGAAGGTGATCAAATTGTGATTTCCACAAGGCCTTTCAAGAATGGACAGGAGTCAACCAGAGCGAATAGTTAGTGATGATGAATGGCTGGAGGCATGAATCCACCTAATTTGGCCTTCCAGAACAACTGATAATCTGAACTATCTTCTTTTGTACTTCAAACTTGAAGAAAAACAAGAAATATGAAGTGAACTTACCCTGATTCAAAAGCCAGCTACAGATGGGCAGGACCCGCATAAAGGGGCTTAATTTCTTGCACTCAGCCTGTTAGAGTCGGTCTCGAGCCCTCCATCAGCGATCAAAACTCTTTGCATTTTGCATAGGTAGGTGTCTCATCAGTGTCAATTTTTGCATCCCGTTAGGCATGCCATAACCCTGATGGAGGAGCTGATGTGTTTATACCTCTCTTGGCATTGCTGGTTCTAGTCATTTCACTCATCAAAGCTCTTTCAAGCTTGTCTTGTCTTCTCTTGAGGTCAATTTCCTAGGTCTAGGGTTTTGGTTGAAAATGTTACAAGGTCATGTGTTTGAAAGTCAATGAGTGTTCAGTAAGCCAGAGGGATGATTGTAAAGGTGTTTCTTCTAAATTTTTATCTGGTACAGTTAATCTTCACCTTGGATTTAAAAACCCTGTTTTTAAAGCCAAGGTCATTTTTCATTTATTTGTAAAAAGTTATGAAATTTCGAAAGTCTTCAGTGAACAAAATGCAACCCCGTTCCCCTTGCCAAGATCCCTCAGATGATCTACCTGCAAAAAGGATCAAGCAAAAGCATTAAATCAGTCAATTTCAGGACAAAAGGAAACCAAAGAGACAACAACATACAAAGTTTAAAAGTGTCATGAAAAAAACATTAGAAAGTGGGTTTGAGCATGAAATTTTTTCAAATGAAACCTATAAAAGCCCAAACTCCCTCCTTGCACTCTCATTGTGTATTCAAAACCCTTGCAAGAGAGATTGGGCGAACTTCCAAGTGAATTGAGGCGAAACTGGTCAAAATCGGGCTCAGGACAGGTGCGCAACCCGTTAAGCTAGGTGCGCGACTTGTTGGGAGGTGCGCGACCCGTCAAAGGGTCTCCCACAGAGAAATTTGGCAATGGGTGCGACCCGTCAAGAGGGGCGCGACTTGTTGGGCGTGGTGCGCGACTCGTCAAGCTGTCTTCCCCCAACTCATTTCAGAATTTGCTCAAGCTCCTTTAATTCATCAAATCGCTTGAGGTAGGCTCTTTAAACTTGTGAATGGCTGCTGGTTAGTTGGGAAACATCATGAATGTGTTTGTAATGATCAAATTGTGCAAGAAGAAACACTCCATATGGTTGTATGTAAATTTGTAAAAGGTGCTAGGTTTTATTGTTGTTTCATGGTTTTTCCCCTTGTAATCATTCTCTTCATTCCCATTTCATTTTCCCTATATTTCCATGTCAATTTCCCTTTTAAATTTGCAAGGAAAATAAACCCTACCACTTTCCCTTTAAAAATAAAAAATCAAACCCTAAATCTACCCCTCATAATACCTATGTAAACACATGAATTTGATGATGCATGTGCAGTGATGTTTGCAGTGTTTTTCCCTAAGTTCCCTATACATGTATTCCCATTTTCCTTGTAAAAAATATAAACCCTATCCCTCTCCCAAAAGCATAAAAAAAAAAAACACTCAAACCCTTATCTTGCTGCACCATATGCATGTGTAACCACAAAAAATTGTTGGTGAATATGTAGAGAGTTTTGTAAATTTTCCCTAGTTTCCCCTGTTAATGAATGTATGCATATTCCCATATGTTTAATTTCTATACATGTATTCCCATATGCAATGATTTTTTCAAATGATTTTCCAATATTCCTGATTATAAATATGTATTCCTATTTGCCATAATTGTTTGCAATATTTTCCTTAAATTCCCTGTTATGTTCCTATATTCCTAATTCCTTGTAAAAAGGTCCCTCCCGTAACATTTCCCTCATGTCCTTGTCCCCTTGAAACAGCATAGAATTCAGCACTTTTTACAGGCAGAAATAGCAGTACAGTTTGTCCACTTTGCTCCTAAACTATGTCAGAAACTGAAACTTATGAGCAAAGTGATGACCAATCAACAGCTGCAGAAATTGAGGAAAAGAGGAAGCCCAGTAAGGGTGGTAAGGGTGGACATCATAAGCGAGAGGATCCCACCTCTTTGACAGAGTTACAAGCTTGTCCTATGGCAGTATCATGTTTCCAGTACATGTCTTGCTACGAATTTTGTGAGAGGATCTCTCGGATTCAGCACCACCGAGAGTTGGCCCGCCTTTTTGTTTTACACTTGCATGATGGACATGTCATCCTTGCAGGGGTCAACTTTACATTGACACCCGAGGTGATCTCACAGGCTACAGGGATACCTAATGTTGGTGAGGTGTGGAATAAGCGCAAGATGTTAGATTTTGTTTACTTTGAGCCTTATGTCCGGCCACCATTCGTGAGACATCTGGCAGGTGTGTTTCCATTCAGGTTTCTAAGAAGCGAGTATGCTCCCATGGTGAGGCTCATTATGCATTATTTTACTTGTGAGGGCAGATTTTCACAGGTGTACTCATATCATATTCGCCTCTTGATGCACTTCACCTGAGTGAGGATGATGAACATTTGGGTTTTCTTCTTTTAGAACATTCAGAAGATGGTGCCCACGTTGCAGAGGAAGACCCCTGCACAACAGTATAGGAGCCTTCATCATTATGGTTTGATTCAACTAGTAGTATTGCATTAGTTGACTAAGCACGACATCTCATGGGAGGAGTTCATCTCTCGTGAGTTTTTCACAATACCATCACTGCCACATATTGAGGTTTTTCACGAGGAGGGAGGACCATCACATCAGCATGACATCCCTATTACTAGACATGTCAGCTCCTCACCTCAGGTCACCTATCAGAGAGGCCCAAGGGCCTTATTTGCAGCAGCTCGGCGAGTACTTTCTCCACGCCAGGTGGAAGGGGTCTTGCCTTCTTCATCAGCACCGCGAGTGTTATCTCCACACCAGGTGGAAGGGGCCTTGATTCTGACAGTAGCACAGGTATCAAAGAGGGGCAAGCAGCCCATGATTGAGGAGAGATTGTCAGGTAATCTAGTTATTGATCTTGACGTCGGTTCTCCTAGCAGAGAGCTCAAGGATATCATCCGAGAGCAAAGTACCGAGATTGAGTCACTGCACACGAAATTGTTGATGGAAAAATGGATAATCAGCTATTTAGAGCAGCGAAAAAAATAGTTGGAGGATGAGCACAAGCTATATGAGCTGCAGAAAATTCGTGAAGACCGGGAATTGGCTCGTAAGAGACCCGGTGACTTGAGACCCATAGATCGAGAATCTATGTTGATTTGGGACAATGCTCATTTGAAAAGGTTGTTTGCTAAGGCCAATCAAAATAAAAAACTGCTGAGGAACATGAAAAATCATTATTGGGCGTGGATGCACATGTGCAAAGCAAAGATGAAGGTGCTTCAAAGGCGGTTGGCAAAGGCACTAAAACGGAGAAAAAGGTCCGATCCCCTCCGTATCTTGGCCGAGGCTTCCTTGAAGGAGCATAGCACTAAATAGCTCGGCCACAACACAAATCCCAAGAAATTTTGAGCATTTTGGGTAATTTTGGTATTTTTTGATAATTTACAAGTTTTTGCTCATTAACGGGTCTCGCCCCCGGTGAGACCCTTCGTTCTGGCAACTCCATTTGACAAAAACTCAGCATTTCCAGATTTTTCATGCAAAGTTACATATGCACATGGATGGACTTGAGATTTTGTGAAGTTTTGGGCCTCCAGAAAGTCAAAAAACATGCAAAATTTGACTTTTTGTCACCTTTTTGAACTGCAGAAAGCTGTCTTGGGAGAATTGATTTTTGATAGGGCAAATGAACTCCAAATTCAAAACTTCCAGTTGGGATGGAAAGTAGACTCATAGACCTTTCCAACAAGCCTACTCTTGCCCAATGTTTCCACCTGAAAGTGCCCCAAACATGGCTACAAAGGGGCGCGACTCGTCAAGCAGGGGGCCGCGACATGTTAGGCAGAATTGCCCATAAATGCACTGTACAGCCCAGAAAACGCAAATTTGACTCAGTTTTACTTTTTGAGGTGAATTATGATTCTCTTTGATGTAATTATGGTACTTTTTAGAGACTTGTACCCTTATTTAACTCTTCTAGAAGATTCATGCATGAAAAGGGTACAAATTAAATGAATGAATTGGTTTCCAAGTTTATAGAGGCAAGTTGTTATGATTGCCTAATTTGTAGTGCTAAGTTTAGAAGTGGTTGAAACAGCTCCTAGGATAGTGAGCTCGACCCCTAGAGGCAGGGAAAGAGGTTAGATAATCTATATTATGTACTTTCATACTCATTTTCATGGTTGGACTCTTGAGGGAGAAGCTATCATTGTATTATTTCATTGTATCTCTGCAATTTTTGGCTAAGGAAGACCAGGATTTTGCAGTCCTCTTTGGGATTCTTGTGGACTCATGTGTTGATGGTGTGTTTCTCAATGTTCTTGTAACCTTTTTTATGTGATTCATTTCCTTTCTTTACTTCTGCACATTAAACAAATGAAGTGTTAAAGTAAGAATTCATGCTTCCCATGCTCTGCTTTTAAGTTTGTTTAATTTCAATGTTTTCTACTGTTTAAGGAGAATTCAAAGTTATTGTTTGCTCTCCTTAACTTCTCACCTGTCATTCCTAATCATCCACCTCAATCAAAGGCGTCAATACTATCTCCTACCTCGCCCCAAAGAACACCCTGCAGAAACTGTGTCCAATCCCCGCACCCAAAATTGCCATCCCCTCAATGTGCCACAAAAAACCTTAAAAACCCTAAATCAACCCTTTTGATCAATTTACTAGCCTAAAATCAGTGTTACCCTATTGGTCATATTATCTATTGAAGATTTTATGAGATAGACCGGAGAGAGCCTTCTCCTGCCCCGTAGGGCTAGCTACGAGGCTAAATGGTTTGATGTAGGCTTGAGGTTTACCTGTCCCAGCCTGAGGTGAAATTTCAAGTGCTAACATATTGGTGACCATACTGGGGAGAACAAATTTATCGTTTGCTCATTGACGTGTGTGTTTCATAAGTCTTAGACGGAGTCTGAAGATACGCCAGATAGCCTTCGAACACGCTCTTGTTTTACATCAGCGTTAGTAGATAAATGTTGCTTCAGTCGATCTCCGTGAGCTTGTGAAAGTAGCGCTTCATTGGAACTTTTATGCCAGTATAATTGTTAACTCTGAGTTGTGGATGATAGGTTGAGAGTTTTCACAGGCTGAATGGTTTTTCTTTCCTAGTATTCTTGAGAAAAACAAGCTGGCTACTGATCCAAGATTTATTTTCAAATCTCATACATCTCTAGCTATTATCAAGTATTTTGAAGATCTAGACTTTGACGAAAGCTTTGAGTTGTCCTTGTTTAAAGCCAAATCGGAAAGTGCACTTGATTCTCTAGTTCCCGACCCTGATTTTGCTGCTACTATTGATTTTGAGAGACATAACAAATTGGTTGAAAATTTCATCTTAAGACATCTCCAGACATGTATTCAAGCTAATACCCTTGCTGATTTTGTTGAGAATATTTCTGATCACATTAGATCTACTATCATGGCTCACGAAGTATCTTTTCCTCCATTTTTTTCAGTCTCGCCAATAATTACCTATCCCGAATCCACAGTCGGTTCTCCTCCTACTTCTCCTACTCCTCCGACTCCCCCACCTCCTCAAACTACACCCCCTCTTATTATAATCCCTGCTATCATAGCTGCTCCTCCTCATACCCATCCTACTCCCCCTCCTAGAGCAATGGCTGCCCGGTTTGCCCCACTAGTTTTGCCTACAAATCTTCATGATATGCCAGCTGATTATCAAAGTAAAATCCCCATGTTTGATGCCACTCCCCAAAGTATTACCACTCAGCAACATATCGACAAGATGACCACATTCTTTGATTTATATGAGTTAGATGAAGAAGATGTTACCATGCGGTTGTTCATGCAAACATTTGCAGGAGAAGTTAGAAAATGGTTCAGAGGATTGACAGCCGGAGGCATTACTTCCTTGGATGCACTGCAAAGGCAGTTTTTAGACCGTTAGGAAATAAGAAAAGATCCGCTACAAATCAATGCCGAATATAACAACCTCAAGCGTAATCTGGGTAAGTCTATTCAAGATTACATAATAAGGTTCAATACAGTTTATAATGCTATTCCCGATGATTTGAAGCCATCTAGAAAATCAGCACTTCTTAAGTTCCCGGATGGTTTCGATCCGGAGATGGCTTACTCATTAAGAGACAGAGATCCACCTACCTTGGAGGAGATGCAAAAAATTTATGTCAGCGTTGAGGCAAATTTGAATGACAAAAGAGCAAGAATGAAGGCCGAGAAACGAGTCACAATCAAAGAAGAAGCATCCACCTCAACTCAGCTTATTGAACAGGTTGAACAGTTAAAAAGGGGAAGTTGAAAATGTTAGTCTTGGCAAGCATGAGCCTCAGATTCGTAATCCCAATTTCATAGGAACAACAACAACAATATAGGATCAAGCAGCGTGAAACAAAGGCACAAGAAGCAGCAGTTCAGCAGCAAATGAAACCACCTTTTTAGCATAATTTTGTTAGCCGAGAATCGGAAGATGAAGGTGATAATGTTGGCGAGGAGAATCACTTCTTCACTCCTGATGATTTGCCCACATATATTACAGAAGAAGATGAATTGGTGAGTAATTCCATTTTTCCCCAAGATGAGCACTATATTTTGTCAAACGATGCAATATTTGAAGAAGAATCCAAAGAGTATCAAAGAGGGTATTTGAATGCTTTATCAACTCAACAAGGTCAGCAAAGGCAATTGAGAAACCGAGCTATTCCTATAAATCCCGTGCAGAAAAAGAAAGATATTGCAGCAAAGAATGATTCAGTTTCCTCAAAAGGGAAAGATTGTCGGTCCTTCAACGAGTCAATCATCACCAGCACCCAAGATAGATCAGCCATCAAATGCACCAAAGGATAAAGCTGAAAAAAGAGATAATCCAGCTAACGAAGGTGAGAAGGTTTCAGTTTTCAGTTTGGAGAATGAGATCGCAAAGTCGAAAGTGCCCATTCCTTTGACAGAAATCATGAAGAATAGCATCTACCGAGGCCATCTCTCTAAGATGTTGAACTTTGATCCAATGCTAGACACGGCGAATGTACAAGATGATCAGCCGGAATTAATTTTTGGGCCAGCTTTAAATGGTGAGTCTCCTGAAAGTGATGTTCCTCCATTCTATATCAGTTTGCGATTGCATGAGTTTGTGTTGCACAATGCCATGTTTGATTCGGGAGCCTCGCATAATTTGATGTCGAAAACGATCATGGAGAAGCTGGGACTTGACATCACAAGGAACTATCATGATTTGTATTCATTTGATTCCAGCCGGGTAAGATGTATTGACTTGATCAAAGACTTGGTGGTGAGTCTAGATCAAATTCCAGCGAAGAATGTTTTGATGGACGTGGTGGTGGCGGATATTCCTCCGCGGTTTGGCATGTTGCTGTCAAGATCATGGGGAGCCAAGCTCAAAGGTACACTTCAGCTTGATTTTTCATATGCTACAATTCCAATTTTCGGTCAAATGAGGAAGTTATATCGGGAACAAAAGATGAAATACATGATTACTAGTAAGGAAAAGCCCGTCAATCATCCTGTAAATTATGTACAAACAGATTTAGAATCTTTTGTTTTGTTTGCGGAAAATTTCAATGAGGTAGATAGTCAATTAGTTCAAGTAGAAGATATACCAGACATTTCAGAAAATTTCAGAGAATTTTTGAGAAAGGAAAGTGAAGAAAGGTCTGCTGTCATAAGGCCAATTGCTTAAACAAACGGGTAGCAAACAGAGCATGCATCAAAATCAGATTTTCAGCACTTAGAAGAAGATGAGGATGGTCTTTGGACCATGGATTTTGACGGTGCAGTGGGCAGCGATGGTGTTGGTATAGGTGTGTGGATTCGAAGCCCATTTTCAGTCCAAAAACAATTTCCAAGCAAGGTACGGGTATGTTCTTACAAATTGGAATTTGATTGTTCAAATAATGAGGCAGAATACGAAGCTCTTATTGCTGGTTTGAAAATCCTTCGGAAGTTGACGGCAAAGAAGATAGTGGTATATGGCGACTCCTAGTTGGTTATCAAACAGGTGAAAGGTTAATTTCAGGCCAAACATCCTCGTATGCGAGCATATCGGAATGTTGTTCTAGATATCTTAAAGAGGTTTTCAGAACATACTTTGACATGTGTGCCCCGGATTCAAAATGGTGTTGCGGATGCATTGGCTAAGGCAGCAAGTAATATGAAAATACCCATGAATTCCAGCAATAAGTTTGAGATATATGTGAAGAACCATCCTACAGTTCCAGATAATCAAAGGTGTTGGCAAGTTTTCCAAGATGACGAAGAAATCAAAGATTTTCTGCAAATTGAGGGTAAATTCGAAGACATTTCAAAACACGGAAGCTGAAGAGTAAAGTAAGATGGATGTGTTGGCAGCTCAAGGACAATTACATTCCTAAAGGATTGATTCTTTGGAAGAATTGTTTGATCAAGATGATGTGGCCCGCAAAGCCAACTTTGAGGCCAACAACAAGGAGTTGAAGATGTGAATCTTGGGACAACTGAAAATCCAAAGTTGGTGAAACTTTCAAAAGCATTGCCGCCTAAGGTAAAGAAAGAATATATCAGATTATTGTCTACTTTTTATAATGTTTTTGCATGGGAATATTCAGATTTGAAAACTTATGACACAAGTATCATTCAGCATACCATTCCCATAAAGCCAAATCAAAAGCCTTTCCGACAAAAGTTGAGAAGAATTAATCCTAAATTGTTGCCATTGATTGAGAAGGAAGTTAACAGGTTGTATAAGTCGGGAATCATAATGCCAATCCGGTTTTCTGATTGGATTTCCAACTTAGTGCCTGTGAGAAAGAAGACCGGCGAGATTCGCTTGTGCATAGACTTCAGAAATCTGAACAAGGTGTCATTAAAAGGTAATAATCCACTACCCAAAATGGACCACATATTGCAGCGGGTAGTGGGGGCATCAAGGATGTCATTGCTTGATGGTTACTCCGGGTATAATCAGATTTTGGTGCATGAAGATGACCGTGACAAGACAGCATTTACTACTCCATGGGGTACATTTCATTATGCCAAGATGCCGTTTGGATTGAAGAACGTGGGTGCCACATTTCAGCGGGCAATGGACATGGCCTTTGCAAATGAGAAGGATGTCTTTCTAGTTGTTTACCTTGATGATCTGACCGTGTTTTCTAAATCTGATGAAGAGAATTTGTTTCATTTTAATAAAGTGTTTCAAAAGTGCAGAAAGTATGGCATCTCATTGAATCCGAAGAAGAGTATTTTTGCTATGAGCGAAGGCAAGCTGCTGGGTCACATCATTTCTAAAGATGGCATTCGTATAGATCCTGCGCGAGTGGAAGCAATTCAGCAATTGGAGCAGCCCCGTAGCAAGAAAGAAATTCAATCCTTCAATGGTAAATTAAATTTTCTGCGTCGCTTCATCCCCAATCTTGCCGAACATCTTAGAGAGATAACCAATATGCTCAAGAAGGACAGCGAGCTCAAATGGACCGAAGAGGCGGTGAAGTCTTTTAATTTGATAAAGGTAATCTTATCTTCAGCCCCAACTTTGATCAGCCCAGATTACACACAGGATTTTATTTTGTTTTCATTTG
>APFE030515850.1:0-18049 GCA_000404065.3 Pinus taeda
CCCTTGCATACCCTACTGGTATGGTCTAAGCCCAGGAGGTCTCCTTTGGTTGATGTAGAAAAGTTTCTCAGTGACCCCTTCAGCTCCTTGATATACAACTTTGAGTCTAGGTAAAGAAGGTCACTTGTCTATGGAATGGTTTTCTTCACAAACTGCGCAAATCTTAATACAGTTCAATGGATATTCGTTCCTAGGATGCCTCCTGGTGCGTCTAGGACAAAAGATGGCCAGGGCTCTTTTCGCTTCCTCTTGCTTCCTTTTAATGTTCATGATATCCAATTACAAGGCAAGGGTTTGCAACATGTCAATTTTGAAATCTTCCAGCATATTTCCAATTTCACCCTTGATGGATAAGTTGGAGGATGATGTATTGGCCATAGGTTGACTACCCCTACCCTTTTTCGTGACTGCCCTAGAATGGTTTCTAAATATAGTCTTGATATCCTCATAGGGTAATTGGTAGATATCCCCTCCTACTATCATATGTAAGGTATCCAAAAGATCCTCCCTTACTCCTCTAAGTAGGACCAACTTTAGTGACTCAGGTTCAAGTGTACACTTGGCCCTTTAGTAACTGAGCTAGAATCTTTCTTCATAGTCCTCTAAGTATTCATCCTGGACTCTAGTCATCCTAAAAATCTCTTCTTTAGTATCCTTTGACCTACAGTAGTCCCTATATTTGTTGTTAAAATTTTGCTACATCTGAGCCCAAGTTATGATGCTATCTCCAGGTAAACCCATGAACCTTCATGAATACTTGGATCTTCATCATCTCCATTTGTATCAGTCACACTGTAGCTGATGGCTCGCACGATTTTTATATTCCCCTTCTTCCATACATGGCATAGTATTTGCAATAGATGATAAGATAGCACCACCTAATCCCAAATAACTATCTCAATTCCTCTTTATTCCAATTTTTAAAGGCAACTGACTTTCAAATATACCCTCACATTTAACCTGGTTCAAGTTTCCCTGTTGATGTGTAATTTTTCCAATTGAAATAATGATTGATCTATCTGGCCGATGCCAATGCTCATGGAGCCTGGCATAACCTTCGAGCTTTGGATACCATCTCAATTCTTCTTTATTCCAATTTTAAAGGCAATACTCTGACATTTAACTTGGTTCAAGTTTCCCTGTTGATGTGTAATTTTTCCAATTGAAATAATCATTGATCTATCTGGCTGATGCCAATGCTCACGGAGACTGGCATAACCTTCAACCTTTGGATACCAAGAAGCATCTGGTTTCACCTCAACTTCAGTTACGTCCTTAGAGTAGTTTTTCATCTGCCATATTAGATAATCATAAAGTTTTGACATGCTAGGAATTAGCATAAATTTGATGTTCCCTTTATCATCCTGTTCCCATCAAAAGATTGCAACAAATTACTTACAAAATTAATGATGCTGTCCATTGAATAATTCTCCTTGCACATAGGACACTTCCACTGCATGCGCAAATAAAGAAACTTTCATTTCTTATTTAAAAGAAAATGAAAATTTAAATAGCAAATAGTTGGAGAAATGGTTAAAGAAAGTGTGAATATTTCATGCCAGTGAATTTTCTAGCATGTTGGTCATACAAAAGATTCTAGTTCAAAACAACCCAAATGAATACAAGGTTTGAATTTACCAGAAGATTTTCTACAGGTTAGACCTGTCTGGAAAAACCCCAATACATCAAATCATGTTCAGATTCCAGAATACTCTAGAGAATCTTCTATAAATTGCCAAACAGAAGAAAATAATAACACAACAGCAATTTGGTCTATAAATAAATGGTTTTGACTAAATCATGATTCACAGACATCAGGAGTGTTTCCTAAAATTTCAGAATTCCACAGAATAAGCTTTTAAGGAAAGTTTAAAATAAGACATACACAACAGTCAAACAGTCAAGCAGTCAAAGATATGTCTGAACAAATAACACGAATAAGCTTTAAAGCATCAAAATGTTCAAGAAAATAGAGATCAAAATCATGTTTCGACAAATCACTGAAGTTAGAAAAGAAAAGTGCAAACTAGTTTATACTTTAATGATCTTTTAACAGTTTGTTCTATAATATATCAGTGTTAGATAGGGATGCACTTCTCAAAACTTAATTTGACATGCTCTTCAACAGCAATGCATTTTAATCCTTCAGATATTTCTCAAAATACATTGTAATGCTAAATAAAAAAGATAAATTATAAAAGTCAAAAGGCAGGCATAAAAAACACTTGTAATAAGGATAAGAAACACAAGTTTACAAACCCTAATAAGAACAAAAGTGATGGTATATTGCCAAAGGACATATCCAATTGCAAAGTTGTAGGGAATGATGATCATGGAGGCAAAAGGATTGGTCAATTCTCGAAAAGTTATCAAACGTCATTTGAGGGGAATTAAATGCCCTCAAATATTCACCTTCAATGCCACCTCAGGGGGATAGTGGACACAGCTTACCCTATCCATAAAAGGAATGCCGAGAGACTCACCATTTCTTCGATGATGAGTTAAGGGGGTTTAAGTAGCTACTTCCAAGTTCCATGGTCAAGTTCTGTTGGGGTCACTAGAAGAGAATCCAGATTTTCATTATGAATTTTTCTCTTCAAAGAAAGGTGAAGTTTAATCTTTAAAGTTTAAACCCACCAAGAGGTTGAATAATATACTCTCGGGCAACAACACCAAAGGCATTGCCTCAAAATCTAGCAGGCCTTTATGAGGGGGGCTCACAAGGCAAAAACTAGACCAAGGGACAACAATGAGGTGTGGCCCACTGTCACCATATCCACTACCTCATGCTCGTTTATGTACTTTCACCACTAGGGAGGCTTCCCCTTATTAGGTCATCCATGAGAGATGTTAAATCCAAGGGATAAGGTGACAAGATAGGTTTGCAGAGGACAACTCTTCCTAAGAACAAGGCTCATCAAGCATGATGGGGCAATTCGCTTCCTCTAATGAGGCCTATTCAAGGTACAAATGATATAGAGCTTGAGAAATAGCAAGCCAAAAGGATCAACCTAGAGTCACAAGGCCAAGAAAAAGCTTCCAAACAATCAATACCTTCAAATTAAGGAACGATAAGGGCAAACTAGGGTTTTTCTAGAGCAAGATCTACCTAGGACATAAAGGATTTAGCTTTGAAATGGATAGATTAGCTACTACAAGGGGCTAATTTTGATGCAACCAACACTCCTTCCAATGTTGAATCCTTCCACAAGTCAAAGCCTTCAACCCTAGTAAAATTTCATGCCCTAGCCCTAGCTAGCGACTTATCCTCAAGGGGTCAAAAATCAGATTTAGAGAGACATAATGTGATTTAAGTGAAGTTTTGTAGGTGATCAACAAAGTTACCAAGGCTAGGGTCTAGCCCTTGGGATGATGGAGTCTATGGGAGTGTAAAATATGCTAAATTTTGGCAAGGAGTAAGGGAATAATAAAACCCTAGGTTTCAAAACCCTAGCTATCACTTTTGTGAGGCAGCAAAGTCAATTGGGACAGCTAGTTTAAAGATTCACCAATGGGATTGCCATTCACATTCTATGAGTGAGTAATGCATACAATGCTATCATCTAGATTCAATACAATGATTTTCAACAATAACTAGCAAATTAGAAACCCTAGATAATCAACCATTCCATATATCAGACACATAAAAATTTTTTTTATCAAATCCAAGGTACACTTACAAGATAGAATGCATGAACAAGCCTTTATTGCTCCAAAATGACATCTTCGAGACCAACGAAATAGCTCCAAGTAGAAAAATACACTATAAAGTCACATCTCCACAAGAAAACAAGGTTGAAAATCTCTAAGAGGGCCAAAATAAGTCACAAGTGATGATGATCCAAACAATGAGCCTATCCTCTATTTATATGAGGATTAGGACTAATAATAAGCCTAACAAAGACCCTAAAACAAGTTTGATGCTAAAATGTCATAGAATTACAAGCTAACCGACTAGCTATATCAAAATGTGCCCTAATTTGTCCACACGTATGAGTTGTAGGCACTCTCATGCTAATGTCACCAATAGTAAATGCTCCAAATGCCATGCCCAAGGGTGATGAGGTGTCCAAGAAGGTGTAGATTCCTGCAAAGTTCATGATTTGAGAGTTGGGGTCCTAAGATCCAGTTGGGGTGCCACAAAGTGGCTTCCATGGGTCTCCAATTGTTGGAAGTGGCCTCCTCCAGTGTTAGGGCTTCCTTTGGTGCAACAAACCCTCCCTAGTCTCTTAGTGTGAGATCAACCTCATTTGGGCTCTTAATCAATTGTTTTCCTTCAAGTTGTGTCAAGACCAACTTGGGGCATGCTAGGTCCAGTTGTGTCAAGACCAACCTGGGGGCATGCTGGGTCCAGTTGTGTCATCCTTAAGAATCCTCAAACCTGGGTCAAATTCAACCAATGTCTGGGGCACTGGGGTGCTCTGGGACATGTGTCATTGATGATGTTGCTAGGAGGCTCCTGACTCTCAATGCTTCACTTGTTTGTGCCAATGTACTCCTCGAAAGGGTCGGGGTGCATGTGGAGTGGGTGCCCAACACTTGGGCTATAGAACCACCTAACAAGAACAACATGGATTCTAGTGAAAGAAACTAGTCATTAGGGACAAATATCAATAATGCATCTTAGTGAACCAAACTTGAATGTTAAGGGAAATTTGATACTTCAAACAAGGATCCCTTATTAAAATCAGGGCCCTAAACTTGCAAAGGTGTTTTTCCCTAGGTAGGAGTGGCTAAAGGTCAACACTATTAGGCGCTTCCAAACCCTAAGGGGAAGTAGCATTTCTCTAGTCCACCCCTCAATTATTAGGTGTTAGTGAATAGTAATGTGGCAACAGAGACTTCATTGCCAAGTGTCATGGTCAAGGGTGCTAGATGATGGGGGTGTCCATGTCTTGAGTGTATAGATGTGAGGAGGAAGCATTCGTAAATGCATGAGTTGCCATTTCAACCTTGGTTTTTCCACCCCTCTTGTGCACCTTTTACTTCTTGATTTTCCCTTGTATTACCACTTATAGTTCAAGGGTTAGAGCTTGCTTTGTATGAAGTAGCAATTTTATTAGCCCTTTAAGATGAGTCAATTTATTGTTCATTGGGGTTGGGACATGCAAGGGCTCCTTTATGATAAAATGGAGCAACATGTGCTCAAGAATTGGGTGATAGACATATTTGGAAGGTAGAGTTCATGCTAGGATTTTTCCCACACGCTAATTCTTCTATCCCTGGCCATCTTTTGCATTTTAACATTTCTTTTTGTTTCTTTTAGTAGCATCAACCTCCTGGAAAAAAATTTGGGCCCTAGTCAAGGTGTGTGAACATATGAGTGCCAAGTCCCGAAGAACCAATGACAAGTTGTACCCAAAGAATGGAGGAGAGATATGGACTTGTAGTGTAGGATGGAAGGTGTCAAGTGTGACATAGGGAAGATGGAACATGTTATCTCATTCATGCCTTTCCAAGTAGTGCCCCTCCTATAACCCAGTGGTCCTTAAGGGAAGTCCCAACAGACTAGGATCAAAGATTAACCCCCAAGTAAGGTGAGAGATCAAGAATGCAGTCAAGGTCTGCCAATCATCCAGATCACCCCATAATCCATACTAAATTCCCAAAGACAAACAACTATAAGCACTCAAATGCAAAATGATCAAAATACCTTGTGAGTGGTTTCCCACCTTTGCCCAAATGCTAATCTAGATGGGTAAGAAACACATCGCTAATGCAAGTGGGGGAGATATATGGCATATCATCAGCTAATGGTGGCTCTCAGGGGTTGTTGGTTGTCCGCCTGACCTGTTGGCTATCAAGTGGAGGACAAAAGTTTATCCTATGGGGTTACCCATTTTGTTGGGTCACATGTATTTTTCGTCATAGGGCCATTATCCCAGGAACAAAGCCATTGTATGCTATAGACTTTAATTAATGAAACAACAAATTTTGAAGGGAAGAAATTACTTGTACGTGTATGAGATTGGTGTAATCATTTCCCTTCAGTTGTTATATTCTATTTAAATGTTAAAATCTTACACATTTTTTTTGGGTCAATAGATCTGATCTATTGGGAAGTATTTAACCAAATCATTGGGGTTAGAAATTAGCATGGTATCAAAGCACAACCTCTGAAGGCTAATCTATAGGAGTTGCACAAGAAGATTGAGCCACAAAGCACAGAAAGAATCAACCAGAAGTTAATGTACAGGAGACAGTCGTGCAGGAATCAGAGATTGTACGAATCAAGCCATAGGCAGACACAACCAAGCAAAAAATTGCATTCAAGGTTGGCCATATGTCATACAATGCCTAAGAGAGATATTAAAGTGGTAGTTGTCCAACTTTGTGGTAAAGGCTAACCATATGGTGATTGAGAAAAACAAAAAGGGGGTGGGTGGGTTGTGGAGGCTTCCAGCTTCCACTAAGGTTGTATGGCGAAAAACAAATGAGTTTGAAACATAAAAAGTGGATTGTAGCCATAGGCATCAAGTGCAACTGACAAAAAAAATGTCTTGATGGGCTAGAGCATGAGCTAAAAGTAAATAAAGACAACTTCTAGCTGCCAATCTGCATGCAAAAAACAAGAAAGGATTGTCACCAAGTCTGAGACATGTAAAAAGATCCCAACAACAACCAAGTTAAGTGATGCAAACATTGAAAGTCATTAGATCATGTGCATGAAGTCATTAGTGTGCAGGGGGAATCATACACTATTATACATAGCCACAGAGTTCCATATAGTAGCCACAAAAGCCAATGGATGTGTGGAGGTTGATAGAAGAGAAGTTTGCGCTGTAAATTCATACTAGTTTGTACATGTAGTGCAGTAGCATGGTGACAACAACTACAATGTACAGCGGGTACATGGGCTAGGCTAAGGGTGAATAAACATCTTTAAACACAAGATGGTGATTGTTAGAACTCAATGACTAGGTGAAGGATATTCATCCTTGTGTGCAAGGTGTGAGGAAGAGTGCAAGGGGCAGTAAGCGATGGGTCCAAATCAGCTAGAAAATCGAAGTACAAATGGTTTGATCAATTGAATTAATTCCAAGTTCTTGTTGTATTAGTATTTTTCCTCAAATGGCCATTACCCCAAGAAGGGAGCCCTTGTATGTTGTAGAATTAAATTAGTGAAACAACAGATTTTGAAGGGAAAAATTGTGTGTGCATGTGTATGAAATTGGTGCGATCATTTTGCTTCCGCCATTATATTTTATTAAGTGTTAAATTCTCATCCATGTTTTTTATTTAGTAGATCTAATCTTCTAGGGAGTAATTATCAAAGGTTGTTGAGGTTAACAAACCAAAGCTCATACTTGATGAGATGAGCAAGAGAGTTGAAGAGGGAATATGTCATAAGTTTGATGAAGCCTTAAATAGAGATGAAGACAAATAAAAATTCAAAAAGAACTTGAAGATGGATAAACAAAGTTGATGGATGGTACAATAATTCAGTTTCAAAAGGGGAAGGAATAGAAGATATAACAAGGTTGCCACAAATTTCTTAAACTTGAAGTAGAGATCAAGGTTAAAGACAAATATGATAGTATTATCTCAGAAGTGACCGCAATCAAAGATCAAGAACACAAGCTAGGGCATAGTACTATACTAGAAAGGAAGATTAATGATAATGTTGTGCATGATGGAGAAAAACCTTAAAAGGTGGAACAATATTGATATCCTCATTACGAGGAATGCCTATAATGAATACAGGAAAGTGCATATTAGTAACCTCGTTCAACGAAAATAAATGGAAGAACCAATGGAATTCATGTACCCAAAAGCCAAGGAACAAGTATATGATAAAACTAAAAACTACAACAAATTGGAAAAATGAAGATAATACATGGAATAAAAAGAAAACAACCTAGTAGCGTTAGATTATCAAGGATTGGCACCAATAATAGTTACAAATGGATGGATAGATAATTAAGCATGGAAAGCACTAAGAAAAAATAAGAGGAATTCTTACTATTTGAAATCATCTTAATGCTTAAAGGACACATCTCTTAAGGAGGGAGGGCATGTTGTTCCCTTATCACAACATAATGGGTCCTATGGGTCCATCAAGGCCAGTTGAATCATAAAAGTCGATGTAATGGATCATTGTGGTGTCTTTTATCATGTTAATTGATGCCCCTAATATTATTTTATCATATTTTAATGTACCATCCATGATTTCTAGCTTTATGACTAATTTCTATTGTATATATTTATAATGCTTTTCCAAGAAATATAACATAAACCCTTCCATTATTTAAAATAAAAGGAATACAAATGATTTTTTGACAAAACATTAAGGTGCATAAGCTCAGTTATAGAGTTCACAAACTAAACCTCCATAAAACTCCAAAATAGATCATCAAAAATGAAAACTACCCATTACATAGATTTTTCAAACCTCTCAGAAAGCAATCCCCATCTTAAAAAGTCTTAAAAGGAGAGAGCTTGGATCTTTTCAACAAGCTTGTTTGGATCATGGTTGTGCTCTCAATAGATGTGATGAATGTGGATTTTAGTGAAGCTTAATTTGATTTCTTTCATGCATTGAAAACTATCAAATACATCTATATTTCTTTGCATTCTAATTCCCCTTAGCCATTCCACCACCAGTAAATAGTATCCATAAATATCGATGACCCCGAGTCCTCCTTCCAAGGATAATTTCATCAAAATAGATAAGACCTTGATTTCTTCATAGGTGATTGTGAGCCACTGCACAAAACACACTCAAATCTGATTTTGTGGAAGTCAGAAAGGTGAACCTCGATATTTTGAGGCACCTTCAAATACACATGAATACTTGATGTCTCTATTCTTGGATCTACAACAAATCAATACTTTTTCACTTCTTTGGTTTCTCAAACAGTAGATAGGCTCGTTTAAGTTTGCAAAAGATTTCGTATGGTTATTTACATGCTCCTTGGAATAGGAATTCATTCCTAGTTAACCATACCACCCATAAAATAAAACATGGAAGAGGTCGACCATCGATGTGCTTCAGATCTTACCTCTTGATATCCAACCAGATTTCTGATGTTTCTTCTGTGTCTTCATACTGTACCCCTTTGCCACTAGTGATAGATTTTGTAGCACTACATACCACTTCAGTAAAATAACATTGAACAAAAATTTGGTTGATGCTTGCATAATTTTCCATAGATAATGGGCACCTCCCAGGACTCTTCCAGCTTTTTTTGTAGTATATCCCATATCAAGGATTTTATTTTTTTTTTCGAGAAAAAGTCGTAAGAAATCATGATATTTTAAGGGTGGCTAAAGCTTTCAAATATGCTGCCAGTTTGAAATATCCTTTTCCTCCTTTTTTAAGAGCTGCAAGGTATCTTAGATTAACCTTGTAGTCATTTCCTATTCATTTTCAACCCATACAAGACTGTTTGGTTAATCTCTTAATCTTATATAATGCAACTAGGGGGCAGAGACATATCGGTTCCACTCTAGTGCCAAATCCTTGTTGAGTCCTACCTGGCTTGCATCCTCATTGTTCCTGAAATAAAATGCTTCCAAATAAAACCAATTTTAAGAAATGTAAGAGGGCAATCAAACGTTGTGAGATGCTTGACATATGGAGGCCTCCTATTCATGAATCAGTTCGTTCCAATATGGACCTTCTGTCCGTTTCCAATTAGCTAGGAAAGACGATCACCAATGATTGAGAAGACTTTTAGTACCTCTTTCCATACTATAGATCATCCAGAAATCGATTTTCTAGGGTATCGTATCCAGTCCTCCAGGATTGATGGTTCAATATATTTCCACTTCATCAAACTCTGCCACAAAACTTCAATAAAGAGAACTCTCCGCATTACCTTTGTAGCCAACGATTCTAAAAATGGAGAGAAAACTTTGAATCCCCAGCTTCACTACTTCTTAGGCCTTAATGGTGTTTTCCATTTAACTAAAAGTATGCCACCATATTCTCTCATTCCTGCCCAAACATACCTGGAGCACATTTTCATTATCTTGTTTAGTATGTCTGTGGGTATTGAAGGAAAAGACGTCTGATAAATAGGTGTGACCTCAAACATGCTTTTAACAAGGGTCAGACTCCCTCTTATGAATATCCACCTGTTATATTAGAAAATGACCCTTTTTCAGTCTTTAAAAATAGCCATAGCCAGTCTTTGTAGTAGTTATTTTCCTTCAAGTGAAACCCAAATACTTTGTAGTCTCTTCAAATTCTGTAACTTTAAATAGAAGCAAAATCTTAATTCTAATTCTGTAACTTTAAATAGAAACAAAATCTTAACTCTAATAGAAGTTGGACCATCAATCTGGTGCAACGTTAAGGTTGAATTTTAAAGGTAGGTCTTTATTCATGTAGCTATACAACATTGAAGAAGAATATTTCCTATCATTTTTGTCTCCCGGAAAGAACCATAATATCCTATACAAAGAGTATATGGGTGATAGTGAGTTCTTTGTTCACTTGAATTACTTTTATTTGTCATTCTTCGTTTAGACTCTTCAAAATTCTACTGAGAACCTTTGGCACTAATAAGAAGAGTAAAAGTAACAGGGCGCATCTTGACTAAATCCTCTCCATGGCTGGAAAAAAATAAGGTGACGCATTTATAAGGCAACGTATGATATTGTGGATATGCACTTACCTATCCAATTGACAAAGTGGATATACAACCCTATGTGAAGCATCAATTACAATCTTAAGAAAATTGAATCCACTCTATCATATCTATTTGAGAGATTCAACTTGATGACGGAGGAGGTAGTATTCCTTGATTTAATAGTGTGGAGCACCTTGGGAAATTCCCACCATATCAAAAATCTGCCTTCCTGGAAGAAAACCAAACTGCTCATCAGAGATGATAGCCTTCAGGCTATTACTTTGGCACTACATAATCGTTAATGAGATGGGCCAATTTGCGTGAAAGAGAAGGGGCTTATTCATATTGAGGTTGTTCGCAATGAAGGTGGAGTTGAAAGAACGAAAGTCATTCCCCATGGATCTTGGTTCTTCAACAACTAGTGACAAGTATTCCCTTATCTCTTTAAAGAAACCTTCCAAAAGTTCAATGGTCTAGCCATCTATGACTAAAGATTTATCACCTTGAAAAGAGTTTTTATACCTTTTAAAGATACTCTTCACTGACGTGGGCATTGAGTGAATCATTTTGCTCATCTAAGAGCAATCTGTTCGAAAGAGAGATGTATAAGAAAATTTCAGAATATTCAACTTATCTGGCTTCTTGTAGATTTTCTTGTAGTGATCAACACGCACTTTAACAACATCTTTAAAGAAAGACAGAATCAACAAGGCCATTGATGTCATACATGTGAAAAAAAAGTAGAGTTTTATTCTCCTCATTTCAACCACTCTGCCTTAGCTTTTTCTCTCCATAATGCCTCTTCCCAAGCTAGAAATTTGCTTCTATCTTCTTCTAGACTTGCATCAGAACATAACATTTGTTAGGTCATCATGTATGACCTCTAGTTTATCTTCCACTTCTGTAAGGGGCTGCCGGTTCTGAGAGTTTTGTCCTTGAAAGTTTAATCCACTGCAATGGCTTTAATCCTCAACACGTTTATAGGAAGGGCCTCGATGGCTTACTCTCTCGAACCTATATCATAGGGGATCCATTCAGCTTTAAAGAAGATGATTCAGGTGCCCAGAATGGTGAGGAAGATCAGTCATGCACACATGGTGCTCCAGTTGTGGTTCTATGTGATAATCCAGACTCATGCAATGGAAGTATTTTGAACCACTTTTCATCAAGCTTACATGGATACAAGAAGACAAGGTACACACAAATTTAGCATTGTCCAGTATGATGTAATATCTCTTCAAGTGAATGAGATCCTAGTTTTCAAATCCATTCATTGCATATCCTAAGATCATTGCATTCATGACAGCCCAACTCATCTAGGCCTTCTATTATAGACCTGGTGTGCATCATTTATGGTCTTGCGTTTCAGACACGTTATAAGGAAAGCAACCGCAAAACCATCAGAATGAAATCCATATCTAATTATACATTTGTGGCAAGCTTTTCATGTCTCGAAGCTACCAAATTGACACATGCAAGAAGCACAAATGAAAATCTGTCCACATATGGCTCCATGTCAGTCAATTACATTTCTGAGAAAGTGCCAGAGCTTCCAACTCTACACATATCCCACAATCATTGCATTCCATGAGACAACATCCTGTTCTGCCATTTCTTGAAAGACCTTTACAAATATCTGGGATACCCATTCAGCAAATATCTAACAACCAATGCATTCTAGGAAACAGCATTATATTCAGGAAAATTTCCAAACACTGTCCAAGCTTCTTGTCTAGTTACATTTGACATAGATGTCTAAAAGGCATCTCCAGCTACAACATCAGAAAGTAACCAACATTTCCATGACATCGACAAGAATTTCCAAATTTGCACACAACAACGAACCGAGTCTTTCCTGAGAGAAAAAGAAGGCTGAATTGGTTGAGGGGCAGGTTGTCTTGTCCAGTAGGCAGTTTGACCAAGTGACCAGGGCAATCAGTTTGACTTTTGCTTAGATGTATCTCGGGTGGCTTGAACAATTTCTCGAAGGAAAAGGTCGTTGGGTTTTTCCCAGTGAGTGAGTTTTCTTAGGGTAAAGATCTTGTGTTTTTGTTCTGCTGGAGTGTGAGTTTTTTAGGGTAAAAATCTTGTGTTCTGGTTGGGCTGTCTCTTTATGATTCTACTATTCTACTGATCTTCTGTGTAATTGTGTAAAAAAGAAGTCAAATCTGAGGCAAAGAAGAAGTCGCATCTGAGGCTGAGAAGAAGTAAAATATGAGGCAAGAAAAGAAGATAAAGCTGAGGAAAATAAAAGAAAGAATATGTGGCAGAGTTTATGAGCTTCCCTGGGCAACAAAACCGAGTCTTTCCTGAGAGGAGAAGAAAGTCGAATTTGTTCAGTGGCAGATCATCTCGTCTGGTAGGCAATTTGACTGTGTGACCAGGGTTGTAAGTTTGACTAATATATATTGACACGCAGCATCTACACATGTAAGAAGTAGCAAGTAGCAAACAAAAGAAAAGTTCTTTGAGATTACAGAAAACAGAAGAATATATCACATTGATAAGAACATATCCAACGTTCGCTAGATTTGAGACAATACCTGAAGCAGCAGGACGTTGTTTTGATTTGGAAAGAGAATTCACATATTCCAATTCTGACACTCTTTGGGGACTAGAATTTAAATCAGGAGTCTTAAAAATCAATGAATTTGTTGACGGTGGAGCAGCAAATGCTTCATATTTTTGGCTTCCCAGTAACTTATACTTCGGCTTTGGTTTCTCACCGGATAAAAGGTACAATGTAACTTCCCGCAGAGACCGGAATCGAAAGCCGGTAGATTTTTCGACATAATACTACAGTAAACAACCATTTTATTGGTGTAAATAAAAATGAGACACTAAAAATATACCTTATCCTTTGACCCTGCTGTCGCACCAGATTCTCGGTATCTTATCTCTGTTATCCATTCTTTACGAAACCATTGGGAAGCTTTTGAACAGTTTTCTTTTTATTTTTCTGGTGCTTTCTGACTCTTCGTTCTCTTGCGCTGGAATCGCAGTATTGGGCTGTATGGGAATGACTCTGCGCAAGTATTTCTATTGGATCTGTTTTCCAGCTCAAACTCCCTGAAACAGAGAACAAGAAAATACGTATACAAAATTAATTAAATAACTTAAACGGTGATAACACTAAAGAAATGTCTGATCTAATTTCATGCTTTGAATAAGGAAGAACTAATTTATTTTCTAGGTTATTTGGAAAGAGTTCCAATCTTGATATAAACAAACTGAAAATAATATTACAGCTTCTCAATATTTTGGTAGAAAAATAATGATATTAATAGTGCTAAATATTAATAATATTTAGCACTATAGTGTAACAATTTACTTGAACCTGCAACACTTCATGTCAAATTTCATTCAGGACAAGTATACTTAAACTCTGATTATTAGTTGATTTTAAGTCTTGTTTTAAAGCATTTTTCCTTCTGTACATTATAGAATTGATGGGTCTCCTTCTTAAGTAGATAGGTATCTTTTTGTAATTTTCACACAGTGTACAATGCCTCATAAGTACATCTTGAAGTTGACAAGCTATAGCTAAGGATTTTAACATCTTTGTTGCAATTCTTTGGCCTATAAGCTTGGATTGATGTTGTGTTTTATTAATATTTTCTAGCATCCTTTGTCTAACTTACTCTAGCTATACACTTAACACATTATGTTATGGCTTATTTTTTCAAAGCAATTATGCTAATGCCACTTTCTTACATAAGCAATATATGTTCCATTATATTCTTACTTTCCCTTATCAACCACAAAAATCGTAAGTCAATTGGTTGTAGGCTTTTTTATCCTAACAAATAATAAGTGTAGTATGACAAATCTTAAACACAAGCAAAGTTCATGCATTTAGTTTGCAAATAATCTAGTTTTTTGAATTCTTACTAGAGCTTGATTTACACATCACATAAAATTATTTTTGCTAGTGCTTGATTCCACATATAAACCAAAAAGACTTGAAAGCCAAATAAAATACCAAATATTCAAAAATATCTCATGTTATGATCCACGGCCATTGAAACAAAGGTGATGTAGGCATCTTCCACTTCAACAATATTCTAACTCCACATATAAACCAAAAAAACTTGAAAGCCAAATAAAATACCAAATATTCAAAAATATCTCATGTTATGATCCATAGCCATTGAAACAGAGGTGATGTAAGCATCTTCCACTTCAACAATATTTTAACAATGAAAATAGAAAACAAAAGACAACCCTTGTAGCTGATACTTTATTTAAAGCAGACACTCAACAAAATCATAGCATTTGGAAAATTATTGAAAAAAAAAACAGATGCAAGAATTTTATTATTAGTAATTTATAAAAGGCATGGACAATGCACATAATTGTTTCTGAGTGACTTACTAATTTTGAAAAATAGAAACGTGTAAACGGAGAGAGAAAAGGGTTTACGAACAAACATGTAAATGGCACTCTCATTTTCAAAGGACAAGCGCAGTCATTACACTAGCCTAGCCATTCCCTAATTTAAAAACAAAACAAAAAACAATGCAAACCGAGTATACTCATGATTCAACACCGGGAGGGATCTATGGGTTTACGAGTTTGAAATCCTTTTTTAGTTTGAAACCTTTTTCTTTTTCTCATCAATGATATTATGTGTGGGGTTTAATGAAGTTTTATCAGGTTAGATCTAATAACGTATAGACTTAATACAGTAGATAATAGCCGTTCAAATTTATGAGGTGTAATTCAGTAGATCTATATATGGTTTAGTTTTTAAGTGGATTTTAGGCATAAATTTATGGTAAGGAGTTGATAGTGTGTGTGTCCAGAATCTATTAATACATATGTTGATTTAATGAATTTCTATATGTGATATACATATGGATCTAAATGAGGATCTTAGAGTTTATCTAATAATGCATAGATCTGAGTTAAGAATGTGTAGATCTAAAGTTCAATACAATGTTTTTTATCTAGATTTTTATTTTTTCAATCTTCAAGATAAAATCTAAATCCAAATCACAATCACAATATACATATGTTACTCTACAGACGAATTTCTTCTCAATAACTTACCTTCAGCTCGCAGAGGAGGAGTTCTTGTCGCAGTCCCTCATATATTCTTTGCATTCATTCTTTTCTCGGCCTTGGATGTTAGGAGAAATAATTCATCTCGCTTTATACAACTACTCTTTTTCCTAGTTGGGCATTGTTCTAAGAACATCATCAAGCTTTGCATCTTTCTCCTGATAATCAAAAAGACGTACCTAAAGCTCTGCATCTTTCTCCTGATAATCAAAAAGACGTACCTCAAGCTCTGCATCTTTCTCCTGATAATCAGAAAGAGGTACCTCTTCTTCCTCTTCCTCTTATTTCTATTTATATCATTAGGGTTTTCTTCTGAAACTTAAATATCTTTACTCTTTTTATTCGCGATTAGGGTTTTCTTCTTATACTTAATTATCTTTATTTTTTTATTCTCGATTAGGGTTTTCTTCATATACTTAATTATCTTTATTATTTTTATTCTTTATAAATATGATTGTCCACGAAACCCTATACTAGGGTGTTCTAAAACATCATGTTATTCTTATACTAGAGTGTTCTAAAAACATCATGTTAAATTTTAATTGGTGTAATTGTAAAATGCTAAATTTACAAAATTTTAAATCTATGTTGCTTAAAATATTTCTAACTAGTTTTGCACCTTTTATTTCTAATTTGTAATGGGACATAGACTTATTGGCATCATGCTCACTTCCATGTACATTTTGGCTATGCATTTACTCCCACTATAGTTGTTGACATCAAAGTTTTTATTAGAATGTTTGAGTTTTTGTCACCATGTCCTTCACCCCAGTTTTAAAGAAATTAAATTTGTCTATTAACATGTTCTTTTTCTTATAATTGATAGTTTATGCCTCTAATTAGTTCAAGGCCTATCATTTCCATCAACAAGGTTTTATCATCATGCAACCACACTTTTAGAGTCCAATGGTCTGCCCTTCCACTCCTACTACCTACATGATTAATATTTGAATATTATTATGCAGAATTAACTAAGTAGTTTCCCACCTACTTTGCCCAAAATAAATTTTGAATAATTCCATATCCAATTATTGATATTTAAATATTATTGTGCATTGCCAATAATAGATTTTGAATCAATTATATATCCAATGAGACTTTGTTTTTCATTATTTTGTTTTGTTTATTATTTGTTAGGTAAGAATCAAGGTTGTTAAACCTAGTTATGGAGCAATCTATTAAACTCTTGATTGTGACTTGTCTAAGTTAGCTCACTCTTCCTGAAGAAGACATACTAGTTTTTCACAGGGTTGTTAAACTTAGTCATGGAGCAAGCAATTAAACTCTTGATTATGACTTGTCTAGGTTAGCTTATTCTTTCTTTTACTAAAGAATAAGAAGACATATTGGTTTTTCATATATCTTAATCTTTAAATTTGATGCTCTTGATTATGACTTGTTTGGGTTAGCCCATTCCTTCTGTCACCAAGGAATAAGAAGACACACTAGTTTTTCACATATCGTAATCTTTAAATTTAGTGTTTGCTTAGTCATTCCAATATTTCATAAAGACTTGCCTTAAATTTATCCATAGACAACAAACAAAAATAATGGTATATTTACACTCCCTAGCTTATGGGAATGTAATTATGAGCATACAAAAATGGTTCCAATATATTTAGCTTATTAAAGACTACATTTCCTCTCTTTTTTTACCTTAGTATATGGCCATTTACAAATGGAAACTTAATAGTGAGTATTTTCTTGTCCCTCTATCTCCTTTTCTACATAGTGGGATTAAGATTAACAATTAGCTTTACAAAGTCCCCAAATGGAGTGGTAGGGATGCAAAAAGGTGGGGAGGTGTGTTTTCTCCTTCCCACCAGCTTACACACGTAAGGGACTACCAACACACCCCATCATCATTCCTATCAAGCCAAAGCACAGGTAGCCACACTCAGTTTCTATACTCTGCGTGATCGACAATTAATTTGTGTGAGCAAGGGATGCTAGTGAACATGGTAGAGGATACAAACAGACCAAAGAAATTGAATGGGAGGTGTATCAGGCTACAAGGTAAGCATGTCACCTCGAGATTTCACACCAGGGAAAATCATAATTGGTGGTGGGGGGCAGGCGTTCAAGTTAATACTACACTCATGGAGTTGGAAATTAACTCTTTTGTTTGGCATTCTAATCAATTATGGGACACCTCCTTGGGGACAAACACATTGTGTTATCTAGGCGCATGGAATCTCCTCTTCCTAGGCTACCAAAGGAAGAGAGTCGTTGGCATCCTCCCCTCACCATGTATTCTGTGAAGGTGCTTGGGAATTTTGGAGTCCACTTCTGGGGAATTCTAGGGCACATCAGTTCATTCCAAATTTTCTCCTCAACCGCCCCAGTGATTTTGCAAAGTTAGATCTATTTGGATGGAAATCTCTATAATGGTTTCATGAGAATGGGGT